>JAAGNO010017966.1:0-30154 GCA_033439905.1 Ceryle rudis
TGAAGTTTCGGGCTGCCCCGTGGGTTTCCGGCGGGTCTTGACGGCGCTGCCGCCCCCCGCGGAAGGGCGCAAGGCCTCCGGAGGCCTCTTGCCAGCCAGACCTGAGCCTGTGGCGCGGCGTGGGTGGCATGGCGCTCGCGGTGCTCCAGACCCTTCAGAGGGTCAAGTGCGCTCCCGCACCCAGGAGATGCGCGTGTACTTCCCGGAGACCGCTTTAGAGCGTGGCCATCGCTGCAGCCGGTGATCGAGGACTCGGTGGAGAGTTACAGGGCATCTTTCAGTGCCCTCTGCTGCTCAGGGAGCCTGGTGTGGGCACCTTCGTCCTCCCCTGATGCTTCAAAGTCTGGGAAAGACGGATGCAGAAGCTTTAACTGTGTGTGCTCAATCCACTTTGGTTTTTCCTTCTGTCTAAGAAAATCAGCTCCTGCTCTCTTTCATTCTTGATGGCTTGGTAGAACCTCCAGGATCTTGTATGAGCTTGAGCATGAGAGCGTTTCAGTAGCCTCTTCCCCACAGGACGCTTCACTGCCAAGGGCCTCAAAAATTAGCTGGGAACTTTCTTGTGAAGGAGGGATGTGGTTATGGCACTTCTCAGCAGGGCTTGAAACTCCCCTCTGCAGAAGAGAACTGAATTGAGGGCCTTAAGGATCCTGCTTAAGAGCTTGGTCATCCATTTGCCCACAGACCCAGGTACGTAAGGGGGAAGGATGACACTGAAACCATCAGAGTGTTTTAAAAAATGGTGGAGGCACCACACCTGTAGCAGAGCTTGGTCCTGTCGCAGTGTCCTACACCTGCTTTTAGAGCTTCCAATGGATCTGATGCTTGTGGACATGCAGGATGCTCCATGTTTGTGATTCCATCTGGACTTAACAGCTCAGCCTGCTCAAGCACTGAGGTGCTTTTGGGACTGAACATAGTGAGCTTAAAAGTAAAAAACAGCAGTGAGATCAGGTGCAATTTTAAATGGCAGGACAGCGTTTCAGAAACACTTCTTAGTCTTTTACGTAAGTTCCATTTTGTCCCTCTTTGTCTTTACTGGATCTGGCATTGTGTTGACACATGGGGAGACTGAAGCTTTTGGTTTACCTGACATGGCACCTGGACAGCTGTGTTCCTCCCAGGCTGTCTCGACCCTGAGGCAGTGCTCTCAGTTACCTCTCATTACTCACCTTTGAGGTTTTCTTTTAAGACTTCCCATGAAAGGCTTGGCTCTTGCCACCAGTCGTGGAGAAGGGGGATAGATGTTAGGAGCTAGGTTGAAATTTCAGAGCCTGAGATCACCTATTCATTTCATTTTCTCTTCTTAACAGCATTTCTCTCCTAAGAGCAATCCGCTGTACCAAACTTGTGTTTCTTCGTGTGGCAGTGAAGCATCATCAATAGGACTCTAAAAGAAGACCTCCAGACCAGTTCTGAGCCATTTTCCCCCTTGAAGTGCCACCTAACCAGTGTAGTTGATTTGATGCTGTTCAATCCATCTTTTGCCTTGGGATAGTTGCCGCATTGCCATTTCTTCACAACACGAAACTGCAGCTATAGTGCTGTAAACTCAGATCTGGTGCCTCAGAAGAAAAAAATGCATCTCAGCTCTGTTACTCGCAGTGATTTAAATCACTGAAATCACAGAAAACAAATCCATATGGGTCAAAGGGAATTTTCTTATGTCAAACCAGGCAGGAAGGGCAGAGTACTTGTGTTCTCCTCTCGTAATAGCTATCAGTGAGGTTAGCTTAGGAAAAATCAAAAGGACTCTGTTTTCAGTATCTACAAGCAATTACAAACTCTTTTTGATACCTTGGCAGGGCAACTGAGAGAAGCAGAGATAACGTACAACGACCTTCACTCTTGCCAGCGGGTCAGATCCAGATCAGGTTGTAATACCTGAAAATTCCTTCTCTTTGGCTTGTGTGTCCTTCTCAGTTCACCCTGGAGTAATCGTGACTCATTAGTTTGCAGATGTGCAGCAATACCTCGTTTTTCCCTTTGGACCACTCGCTGTTCGTGATGTGGCTGTGGGCTGCTGAACAGCAGTTTAATTCCAGGGGCAGGTAGCATGGGATGCACTGAGAGGAGAAAGGTAAACAGTGCAGGGCATCAGGTAACGGCCTCCTGCTATGGGCATTACATGGCCCTTCTGCAGTATGGTTTTTTTACTTCGAGAAGCTGGGAGTGGTTTACAGTAGAGGGTCTTATGGCCATTTTAGGGGTGGGATGATAAATGGAGCCACAGGGAGGAAAGGCAGGCATGCAGAAAAGCTTTAGCAGGTTCTAGTTAAGAGTCCAAGGGTTGGGAAGCCCTTTGCTCTTCCTGGTAGATATGACAGCTTCTACTGAGGCATATTCCTGCTTCCAGTAACACACTGCTTGTAGCTCAGCACAGAGAACCAAGTCTTCATACCTTTGTGACTGCCACAGCCTAGGGCTGCATTTGCTGGGGAAACTAGGATCCCAGCAGTGGATATTACCCATAACAGGAAAGAATGTCATGTCCCACCTATTTTTTCTTTCTGTGACATCTCCCGTGTTCACCAGTGTATGGCATGTGTTGCAACAAGTGCCATACTTTGGGTTCATCTTGAAAAGCACGGCCACTCCTTTAGTGGCAATTAATACGTACGCACTGGGGCAGCGTGCATACGGACAGTAGAGTGCCCTTCCCAGCAGAGGAGAAAAACTCCTGTGGCTCCCACTTACTCAGCAAAAAAAAAAAAAAGGAATGAAGCTGGGCCCAGTAAGCTATTTTCCCTCATCCACTTGTACCTTATCTCAAGAGTCTCCAGAGGATGGGGTTACCTACAGCAGACTACAGCAGCCAACAAAAGCAGCAGCTGTGCAGATAAAGCGAGATGTGCTCCACCATGAGGTCTCTTATCACTGTGGTTCAGAAAGGCGGTCAAAAGGGATTTATGCTTTTTAAAGGGTAATTCCCTTCAGCAGAGACCCAGAGAAAACAAAGTGATTGTATGTAACTGTATTTCTATTCTAATTATGTATGTAACTGTAATTCTATTCTAATTACAGTACTCACACCTCCTGCTGTCCTGTCCCCCTGCCTAAATGCGATCACTTTAAGGGATAAGGCAGTGACTCCATTAAATGAGGGAGGGAAAACAATATCTAACTATGGGGTGACCAAAGATCAAGATCCACTGTACCCTGTCAAGCTTGGCTAAGCTTCTGCCTGAGCTTTTTTCCTCCCCCTGGCTGAGGGATTTTGGACAAGCATTTTGAACAGTATTTTGCATTTTTTCTGAAGGTTTCCAAGTCCTTCAGATACTGTTGCTGAAACATGATAGAGGTTTCTCAAAGGCCCTATGAACGGCCTTTGCTGTTGCATATAAAATGGTATTACCTTCCTTCAGAGCAATGGCGTCCTGGGCTGCAGAGGCGAAGGGCAGAAATATGCAGCATTCCCATCATTTCAAGTGCTTCAGTGCTATGCCTGTACAAAATTCCTGGGCACTTGGCACTTCTGTAGGTGGGGACTTTGGCTGTTCAGCCTTTTTCAATAGTAAGCTCAAAGTGCCTCAGCCTGAGAACTTAAAAACTGTGGATTTTTTTGTTTTACCAGAGAGGAGGTGGAGGCTTAACTAGAGTCATGCAGTGAATCAGATCAACGTGTGGGATTTAGGAGAGCGTGGTTCTTGTCCGACTGCTAGGAGACGGGTTTTTACTACTTCCTTCACAAATCAGCAAAGACTCCTTGGAGGGGGGGTTGCTGTGAGAGTACAAAAGACAAAGTCATTGCTAATAGATTGAAATACACTGTTCAAGGATTTGCGCTGCTCCAGGAAACAAGTTTAGGAATCCACAAATCAAAAAACAGAAAGGGTTTGACTCTTGCTCTGGACAAATCTGTAACATGCATTTAAGTGACACTTCTTTTTTTAAAGCCCATAATCATTCCATTTTTAGTTACTGGCACTCTTTTTAATTCACCCTACTTTGCCAGCGAGTTATCTGAGAGATAAAGCAGCTTTGAAATCCCTAGACTCCCTGGAACCACGGCGTATATCTCTGTGTGCGCACTTTGCCATTCCAGAGCAGATAAAGTGAGTGCCATGTAACTTTCGCCTTCTCTGCAAATCATTTGAGCACTGGTGGCTATATGGGGATGTTCTAAAAGAGTGTATGGTTGAGCCAAAAAAGTCTGCATGTACTCTTTATTATTATTCTTTTTTTCCCCCTCCTGTTTACGCCTGCCTGTATTCCATGGCAGGGAGATGAGTGTGTCTAAGTATATACAAGCTGGTGAAAAATGTCACATTTCTGTTTTTTTCATCCATACTTGGACTGTTTTTTACCTAGCTGAGAGGGCAGGTGGGTGTATTATTGATGAGTAAAAGGGTTGATGTTGCTCTGGGGTGGACAAGGAGAGAAAATTAATGTGTATATGCCATATTAGAAACATCTCTGTTGGGCATTTTACTACGCTACAGATACGTTTTCAAGCATCTAAAAGGCATATAAGCATATAAGGCATTGATAACTTCCTATTAAAAAATTTCATGAGAAAAATATGATGTTTCTAAAGAAAAACACCCCAAAGTTGGGATGTGCCAAAGTCCAACCTCTGCTCTCTCCACCTGTCTGCTGTGGTGCAGCCCTCAGTTATAAGACACTGCTGCCTCCAGCGTTTTAGGTGAAGTGCTGCACAATGAATGAGAGAGAGCCAGCTTTAACAGACCAAGGTTTACCTTCACCTGCCATAATGCTTTGTTTCCTAAGACTAATGTTCTCTGCGTTTGGGAGCCCCTTTTAGCAGGGCAGCTGGAGGTGTCGGAGGGAGGAGAGCAGGCTGACGGGAACACTCACTGGCTGCAGTCTCAGACACCGAGATCAGCCTGGAGCTCAGCGCCCTGCCTGTTGACTGATGGCCAAGTAAGGGTGACAGCAGGATCTTAAGACCTGTCTAGTGGTGCTCCACCATGTCAATCATACCTTCTAAAATCTGATCTGGCGTACAGGAGGCCATGCGTCACTTCCCCATACTCTATGCAGCCAATAGGGGTACTAAAGCTGGGTATTCCTGGTAGGAGAGGGGATGGTATGGCTGAAACTTGTTGATCTGAAATAGCCTGAATGAGTTTCTAAGCAAGCTACATAAGCCATCAGGTTGACAGAGTGCTGGGGGAGGACTGAGCATATTCTTCCCAGCACGACAAGGATGGATTTTCTGGAGGTGGCTGCTTCTGTTCCCGTACAAATGATTACTTTAATACAATAAAAAATGAACAATATGAGTTTGGGCATCTACGGCCTTAAATAGCCAGATCTTTAATTTTCATTTAAGTCTGAATCCATCAATAAAATATTTGATATTGTTCGCTAGACAACTGAGTTCTGCACAAGATGTTCAGTCTGGCCCTGGTTCATCAAAACACTTAAGTGCTTTGCTGAATCAGGGTCTTGCTTCTCATTAGAGCAGGCACTTTTTATTCAAGGGAGGTGAGAGCATGGCACAACCTTCCCTCACAGTGTGAGCTCTCTTGGCACGCTCTGTGCACACTAACAGGTTATGGATTAGGATGATGTTCTGTTCCCAACGCCCAGACTCTCACTCTGGGCCTTCCACCAGACACATTTTTCAGGTGGTAGTTATCAAACTGGCATGGAAGTGCTTGAGCTTTGGGAAGGAGCTAATTGTTGGTTAGAAGTGGTACTGATTTGGGTTTGTGGGTCTTTTTTCACCGAACCAGGGAAATTCTTCTATACAGCTTCAGGATTATAGGAAAAAGGTTAAAAGTATTGGGCTCTGAAATGGAGTCAGTCATAGTGCAGGTTCACCTGGGGGATAATCCAGCCCCCGTGAAGATTTTTTGCAAAAAAGCTACAAAACCAGGTATTGTGATAAGTCAAGCACTACAGAGCAGATATTTTAGTAGTGCTTCTGTGTGATTGTCTAAAAAGCAGCACATGGTAAGGAGGAAACCAAAATGAAAAAAGGCATATCCCCAGATACAAGGCTATCTCACTAAGAAACAGGGAAGGTAATCTCATCAGTCTGAGGCTGTGCCTGGATGTCCTAAAACATCTGTCAGCACTAGCAAGGCAAAAGCTTTTACTCACCACCATAACCCCCTGTCCCTTTCTTCTGCTGCCTCGGCACTTCCCATCTCTCCCAGAAGCTTGTGCTGTTCCAAGTGCTGTGGACTAACACTGTGAAACAGTCTGGAGAACTGATCCCCCTTCAAACAAACATGCAAAAAGCTTTCCCTCTTTGCTTTGTTTTGTTTTATTTTGTTTTTCCTTGGACTCTTTTATTCATGGATCTGTTCTCACATCAGGGCCACACAAACAGCAGTGCCGGCACAAGGCCGTATTGCCGCTAACTGGTGTTACCACCACAGCGTGGGAGCCAGGAGCCCCCAGATATGCTGGCAGTCAAATACAGTTCCTAGAAGGGTTCCATAGCTTATAATGGCCAACAGCTTCACAGCTCTCAGGAAAAGCATCCTGCCCACCTGCAATTAGTGAAGAAATGCTCTTGTCTCCCTGAGAAACAGAGGTAGGGCCTCAAGTAGGATGCCTCTGGGGTCCTGCAGAAGTGACAGATCCAGGCAAAGGACTATGAAAACTCTCCAGTCTGAGTATGGGCATAATCCCTTAAGCTCAGAAGTACTGACTCCTGGAGTTTACGTGCAGAGAAGTTGCTTGTCATCTTAGCTGAGATGCACAAGACATCTAGGAAAGAGAAAGGGTATCAGCTACCCCAGCTGCAGCCAGCCAACCTGGTAGCCAGAAGGTGCAGGCTCACAGTAGTTCTCCTAAACTGTGTTTTCAGCGGGAGTTTTGTGCCCTGGGAAACACGAAGCACAAAGGCATGATTGGTGTTTATATACAGGGCTATTTCAGGACAATGTAACTGCTGGGAAAAAAAGATGATTTAAAAAGGGTTTTGAAACAGATGAGATAGCTCCATAAAATCCTCCACTGTCTAAGATGGAGAGCCAGCAAAAATAAGCTTCACCAACAAATACAATTCATTACAGCTCTTGCGGCGGGGAAATAAAACAAGAGAACTGCCAGAACAGTGGGTTGCAGTTCATGGCGTGAGTGCATCGGTATCATTATAGCCTTGAGATGAGCAGTTACCCTTAGTAAGAAATGCACATTCAGCAGCAAAATTGTTCTGTGCAGATGGGCTATAGCCCAAGGATGTGTTGTATTCCCAGAGTGTTTACTGCCCAAAGCAACTCCAAAAGGAATGAGCAAGCAAAGCGCTGACCAGCTATAGATTTTTGCTTTGAGTTTATGAATCTTCCTTATCTGCAACCCAATTTTAATTCACTAACAAGTTCTGCTTGCAGAATGTCTTTCTCCTCAAGGATTTAAAAACCTACCTGTTTGCACTGATCACTGTTCTAGGGCAAAAGAAAAGAGCTCCGTATCAACACTCTGTAATACTACTCCATGGAAAAATTAATGAAATTAATTACAAGAAGAGAACTGATGAGTGAGAGGGAGAACTCGGATGACAGGCATAGTTGAGAAGGTTTCTGGCTTTTACAAAAATGTCATTTAAAAAATGTTGTGGCTACCTGTTCAGAACCTGAACAAGAGAACCTAAAAAGCAGCCTTGATTAACAGTAGTTGAGATCTTGAGAGGATTCCTTTTCATTGTGGAGAGGTGTAGCAAGTCTTTAAAAGCAAATGCTTAGCAATCCATTCTGTCCTCTGTTACAAGAGCTCAGCCTAACCCCCTCTCTGTGTCTGGTATTACTTGGGATTTCTGCTGTCTACAAGAGCAAGTTCTAGCCCAGAGATTTTTCCAGCAGTTTCACACAAATACATGCATCTATGCTGCATTTAAAAAAAAAAGTCAGGGATGGCTGCTTGATGACATGGAAGGAACAAGATGCAGTTCCCCAGCAGCTGCAGAAAGAAGCTGCGTAAACTTAGAGTTTCACCTTTACTGTGGATGAAGTTCATTAGACCTGGGAAAATCAGAGCGAAGTCCTAGCAAGTGCAGTCTGTATGGCTGCTCACTCTGTGTAAAGACCAAAGGACACGGAGGCTCTTGTACTTTAATCAGCTTCAGCCTGCATTGCAAAGAAAGGGTTTGAATGGGCATGGACATATGACGCACCCACAGGCGTGTATCTGGCCACTGCCAGCCTAGCACCCCTGCCCGATAGTATGCTGAGCATGGCTGTGGTCTGACTGCAGAGCAGAACAGCAGGGTGCTCATCATCTTTCCAAAACTTAGTGCAGAGAAGTGGTGACTCAGACTCAAACCAGGGAAGGACCTCTGTTGTCTTCTCTGGGTGTGCAAGTCACATGGTCCTTGTTGGCAGGGCAGAGCCAGCTGCTAAGGAGAAGCTCAGGAGACGATTTTGCTCCATTTCTTTGTCCACCTTCTCTTACCCTGGGGCTCTGCAGGCCAAAGAGATTTACAGCCCTGCTCTGAGATGGCCAAAAGGCTGCTCTGAGTTACCTGTTCAGATGTGCTTCTGAGTTACAATTTCCATGCTGCTCCAGGCACTCCTTAGTACCAGCAAGGCACTGCTGAGGTCCCTCCATGCTGCTGAGGGGAACAGGGTGTCAAGTCCTCTCTTCCTAACTAGAGGACGCCCATTTCCACCCCATTGTACCAGGGAGACTATCATGCACTCGTCACACTCTTGGGCAATGCTCTGGCTGCCCTAGATAAGAGTTTCACATCGACCAGAGACAGTGGTAGGCTCTGTCTGAGGGATTACACCCACATTATGAAAAAGTGGTCCTATGTTTAATCAAAGTAGCAGAAGTCTGAAGTATGAGCTGGCAGCTGACAGGAGCACAGACCATGCATATGGGAACAAGTTGTTGCTGGGGAAGATTATGTGGATTTATAATGCATCAGTTCCCTTGGCTGCCCAAGGCCATGCCTGCTGAGGGGAGGACGCTGTCCGTTTGCCATGAGGAACGAGAGGTGCACATGGTACACCCTTCTGAGAGCTCGCTCGTGATGTCATAGCCTTTTTGATGCACTGCATTAGCCACTTCTGGATTTACCCAGCTCTCAAACTGTATCTCTAGTTTTAGTCAGACACTAAGAGCCTCATTGTGCCATTATCTACATTATACAGGGGGAAGAAAGAAGCGCAGCACAGAGGGGCAGGGGCAGGATTTGTGTTGTTTCCATATTAACCAGAGAGCACCTCTCCAAAGAGCAATTCATTCTACTGACATCTGCCACCGAACCTAGTGTGAGGTGTCATTTTGAAAGACCTTATGTTTCTCCATTAACTTTGGCCCTGTTCAAAGACTGTAACTTTTGAATAAGCTAAAGTTAGGGGCAGAGAATTGCACAAAAACTTGCCTTGCCTGAGCTTCTTGGAAAGTTCATAGTAGAGCTAAGATCTGCCCTTATTCTACTTGGGGTCTCAGTTCCAGACAAACCTAAAAGCCCAGCCTCTGCTTGGGTGGATATTAGCTCTTTAACCAGGATACTAATGGCTCTTGTCAATGTCATTCTGGCACTGGCTGCTTCTGGGCAAGCACAGCTTTACTTTCAGGCAACACACATGTGTACCAGGATCACACCCCACTGGGCTAACAGCATCTGAAATTGTGGTAAATCTGATGACCTGTAGCTTGGGTTTTTCCGTGATGAAGAGTGAGGTGCCTACCTCTGTGCTTTGCTCCTGGCGCTCTCTTGTCTCCCTCTGCTTTTTCCCACAGGCTGCTGAAAAAGCAGCATTCCCTGGGGCTATAGCATGAACATCTAGCATGCCAAGAGGCAATTACAGTGGAGAGCATAGACAAGTGAAGGGATCAGAGGAATAGCATGTCCCAAGAGAACATGCTTTGCTTCTCCAATGACACTGCTCTCTGTACAGTACACAGGTATGTGCCAAGTACAAGCAATACAGCAGTCCAGCTCCCTATCCCCTAGTGTGGGGTTTTTTTAATGATTATATAGTGTTCAGCTACCTTTAGACCTTAGCTTGCCAGCACATAGCTATTGTCTGCACAGGCATGTCCTCAAGAAACAATGTAGAGAGCCCATTATGGTTAGTGATAGACCTGAGCTGCATAATTGAGATCCACCCTTAAGCCTCAAGATGATCTGATCTAATGCTCGAAATCCAGCAGATTCCTCTGTTGCAGATAAAAGCAAAACAAAAAACACCAAACACCAGACCCAGAACTTCCAGAGCTGAATTTTCCCAGTTCTAAAGAGCCTGAGGATTTTATTTCAGTTTGAGGGCTCAGTGTCCAAGTTCAGAACTTGTTCCCACATATGAGTGTTCAGGAGGACTGCTGGATGCAACAACTTGTCTCTAGTTACATTGAAAGTGTTTAGTGGGGAGAGGCTAATAATGAGTTGAATGAATATCTGGGAAAATTAATTTTAAGGCAGGTCTGTAAAAGTCTTTTTTTTTGTGCCAGAATAGCAATATTATTAAGGAACATCTTTTCTTCTCCTGCCACCCCCTCGGCGGCTTTTTTTTTTTTTTTTTTTTTTGGCAGAGAACTTGAAATTTCCATAATGGCAAAAACCTTAGTGCAAATGCTGTTGAATCCACTTACAAGTATTTTTGCCAATATGTAGTCCTTTTTTTTTTTTTTTCCCCACTTATCAAAATAAGCTCAACCAACAGAAGTTTCTTATGACAGCAAAAGCAGTACTCCCACAAAAGGTTTGCTGGAATAGCTCTTTTGGAATAGTTAAGAACTTGATGAATTAAATAGGTGTATATATATATATTGCAAAGAGCTAGTGAGGAAAATGGCCTGACTAATCTCCAGTGTCTCCTAATGGAGAGGTGAGAAAGCCGTGCCTTGCTTCCAGTTGCTACATAAACAGTGGGAGCTTCCTCTCTGTTATTCATGCCCCGATGAGTAGGAAGACGCCAGTAACAAACACCACCAGCCTTGTCTTCATGCTTAGCAGCTTATTACCTTCCCAATGTGCACACAAGCCTCTCCAAGGGCATTGCCAAACTCACCAGACGGCCTCCCCGAGGTATGTTCTGAAGAGCTAATGCACATCACGCCCATGCAATCCTCTTTTCCTGCATCTCCAGGCAAGGGCACGTACCGCCCATAAAAGCATGCAAATCATTCCTAAGTGTTGTACCAACGCGTAAAAGAAAGTATTTCCTTGCCCTGAGGAAGTCATCAGCAATGAGGAGATGGAAAAGACTGGGGAAGAAGTGGAAGGGGATGAGCTGTTCTCTAGATGAAATAACAGGGGGCTGGAGCTGGGAGAAGCTGGGTGGTGGGGAAGTCAACACCACCATGATAGCCAGCAGGACCGGGCAGTGGGACAGAGGGCTCCCCTCCTGGCTCAATGCACCCTGAGCTCATCTGCTGGGCTCAGGGTGTCTCAGGTGCTGTGCCTACCCAGGACCTGCCACCCAGCCTCAGCTACTCTGGTTCTCTTGGCCATCATGGAGAGACTTCACCAAGAGACAGCTACCCTTAGACAGGGCCACCATCTTGGAGCTAAGAAAAATATGTGGCTTCTGGGGCCTGACTTTGTGCTCCAGAAACACATTATTTCAGGTGGCTGACCAAACGAGCTGTGGTGGGCATGGAGGAGGCTGCTTGCAAGCAGTTAATGTTCTGCTGCTGGTCCCTACAGGCTGGAGCATTTGCAGAAAGGGCCTCTTGAATTTTACAGGTTGTTTTTTGGGGTTTTTTTTTAATCTTGCTTAGCATCTAGAAGAAATATCCTTCTTCCTCTTTCTTCATTTTTGGGGCAACATTTCCCAGGTATACTTCCAAACTCAAAACATAGGCTTCCTGGTTCAAACTTGGCCTATTGAGCAAGAAGCTGGCATTACTAAATTGGAGCTGTACCATCTCCTCCTGGAGAACCACAGTGGAGGAAACAACATTTTTTTTTGCAAACCTAATCAGCTAGTCCTACAGGAAATCATGAGACCAGCTCCTCTCAAGGCGAAGCACTGAATGCTTAAACAACAAATTGAGCTGAGGAAAAAAAGCCTTTTAAATCTATATTGGCCAATACAGTTCAAAAGGGAGGTTTATTGTTGTAAGTGTATATACTATAAATAAGGGTGTTATTTGATGTTCTTGGAGTTGCATAACAGACTGTTTCATGACATCTTTCAAGAAATGGTTTTAGCATGAATGAGGTGGGTGGTTCTCTGAGGTATTGGATTTCGTCAATATGCTGAGGTTTTTGGGAGAGCTTCCACCCTAAGAAAGAGGAATGTGTCATGTTGGGTTTACTGCCTCTCCCAGATGATAGAGAACAGACAAGATGACAAAAGGGCATAACCTCTTGAGAAGTGGGAAGGGAAAAAAAAAAAAAAGGATTGTTTGGGAAAGAAGAGGGGAGATTAGTTTATTGCTCTTCCAAAGAAGGAAGAGCATGCTCTGCATTTGAGTTTTGGAAACACTTTTTTTTTGTCCATGTTGCCGACACAGGCAGCAGTGTATCAGGAATTAGCTAGATTCCAGCAGCACTTCCAGAGTCCTTGACAGCAAAACATGGGTGCCTTCATGATCCTGATCCATGGCCATCTAACAATCCTGAAATCACCTTATAAGGCAGCAAGGAAAAGAAAAATCACAGCACAACAAGGACTGATACATGATCCTAGATGGGACTCCAGGCAGGGTGCCATGTGGCCGCTGTGGCAAGCTGCAGCATAATGGAAAGATGTCAGCCTCACTTCTTCACCTGAAGTTCTTCAGGACTACAGATGGCCCTGGTACTCCACCTCATACTGTTAACTATTTTAATTTCCACTCTCCTGTTGTGCTGTGTGGAGCCTCCTTTCCTCTGCTTGGGAATAGGGCAGTAGATTGCAAAATGTCTCTTGCAGATGCAACACCATTAGCAAATGTGCTGGTTAAGGAAGGCTGAGGTGGAAAACAACCATGCAAGTGGATGCAGGTTACACCTCTGGTTCCTGCTGGCAAGTAGTGCTTGTACCTCTGTTGATGCAGGGGTTTTTTTTATTTGTTTGATGTGGTTGGGGTAGGAAAGCCAAGCTCCTTGCTGTCAGTCTCCCCAAGTTAATGAGTATGAACTGGATGGTTGCCACTATTAAAAGGGAATGCCTTCAAGGAAGATTGTAGTGTAATAAAAAAGTACTGTACCTTATTCTGTACTTAGCACTGTGTAGCTGAGATGTTACTCACTCCTACTAGACTTTTAACCCAGTCTGATTGTGAGACTAGATTTCTACCTAAATCAGAAAGAAAATGAAAAGTTTGATCCAAAGGACAGGGTTTAGAGCGGAACCATGAAGAAATTCAAGCTGTAAGCTTCACTGCACAGGCATCACTCCGCTTCTAGCCCTACTTAAGTCTAAACCACCATGTACTAATTGGTGAGGATTCACCACGAAGCCCAAGAAACTCCAGCTGTATCCTAAATGTTAAGCTGCAGTCCACCACTGGGCCGTGCACTTGTGTATAAGGTGCCCCCATGCTTTCTGCTACAGTGGTACAGCAGGGGCATCTCATCACCCAGCCCCACATAGCTGAATAAAGGGGATGCTGATTGAATGCATGTACCAAAAGCTGCCTTCTTCCAAGGAAAAGGCCATGGGCTGTACCCAATTGCCTCATCAATTAGCTCATGCTGATCTAACATACCCATTCCTCTGAGACAGGATCAAGGATACCTACCCCACCCTGCCCAAACTGCAGAGGCTTTTAAGTACTGATGGGTGGTAGCCCAGAGGCAGAGGCCATGGGTATTTGTTGGAGGACTAGCAACCCTTAAAAATTTGACAGTATTTCCCCCAATGCCTGTCATAAATCATCATTATTGTAAATCAAGCCAGGCCTGACTTGCCTTCATGGACACTGAGAATAATGCATCACAACTTTGTAAAAGGGCAGGTTTTCTGCAATCTACCCAGTTGTTGTGTCCAGAGGAAAAAACACCAGACTCTATTTCATGTTCCTCCAAGGTCATGTTTTCTAAGCCCTCTGCCCAGCTCGATGCTTTCTCTTAAAGTATTCGCTCACCCTTCCAGGTATTAAACCTGATATAATGCACACTTAGTCTGAATTCTGACCCAAACATAATATTCCCTGTGTCCTTAAGTGAACAATTTCCCTGGGGAGGGAATAGAAACAAAACTGAAACAAGGATCCCATCCATTTATGGGAATACTTGTCCCTGGGTCATAATTTCATAGGTGTTTGGTTTTGATTGTGGGGTTTTTTTGCAGTTTTGTTTTGGTTTTTTTTTTTTTTTTTAAAGAGGTGGATAAGCTTACACTTGAAATGAGCACATGGGCCCATAAGCAGATCCCGACCCACATTAATTAATGAGCAAGACATTAATAATGCAGGAGAATTAGAAGCTTGGGACACTCAGCTTATTTTACCAAAAAGGTCATGCCCACAGATTGAGTTGCATGGTGTGGCACCGAGGCTTGAGCAACTCCTCCATGGCTGCAGAAGCAGAGGAGTCCTTGCAGGTGGCTTTCCTGCTTGCTCTCCTGCAAGCACAGGTGGCAGAAGGCACGGTGTGCATTACTGATCTGGATTTCAGCACATCTACATGTGGTAAGCAGAGAAGCCATAGCAGAGACATGAGGAAGGCAAGCTGAAATTGATCCAAGAAACATGTAGTTCATCAGCTATCCTGTTGCAAATCCCACTGAGAGGATGTCAGTACAGTAGTGCTGGCAATTAGTGGAGAACAGGCCTTGCATATTTTATGAATATTTTTCACAAAATAAATGCAAAGAAGTTTGCAGTTTATGTGTCCCTGTCTCTGAGAATCTGAGAGGCCCCATGTAGGAAAGCAATGACAGGAGAGCTGAATCTCACAGATACCTGCCTGACCTCTGAAACAGCATCTAGGAGGAAGACTGACACA
This sequence comes from Ceryle rudis, assembly GCA_033439905.1. Taxonomy (NCBI): domain Eukaryota; kingdom Metazoa; phylum Chordata; class Aves; order Coraciiformes; family Cerylidae; genus Ceryle; species Ceryle rudis. The sequence goes on from JAAGNO010017966.1 coordinate 14,810, forward strand.
TCTGGACTAACAGAGGAGGCCACACGTGTCAAACCAACAGTCTGGGGCTTGGCTGCACAGAAGCTCTGCCTGGTATGACTGCATCTGTGCATTCCCCTCTTGGGATAGGGAGGAAGGAGTTAACAGTCTTATGGCTACCTACTACAGCCTGAAGGCACTGTACCAGCCTAGACTGAAAGGAGGATTTTCCTCAGGCTGCTTAGGGAAAGGGGGGGTTGCAGGGTGATGCCCTGGTGCTCTCAGGGAGTGTAAAGCAGCGCTGGTGCAGCTGCATTTTGTACCAGCACCCCAAGTCCTCAGGCAAAGCAGGCTAGGCTGGTAATGCTCAGAGAAAAACATACATGCCCAGCACCCCACTTACCTGAGATCTGTGCATCCTTCCACTCCCAGCTGAGCTGGCAAAGGGCACAGTCACACAAAATCTCACAGCTCTGTACAGGCCCCAGGAGCTGGGGCACCTGATGCTTCACCCAGCATGCAAATGGCTCCATCCGCACCTACCCATGCCCTCAGAGTGCTTCTGGTCAGCCTACTACACCCCCAGATGCTCAGAGCAGCCTGCCTACCAAACTGAGAAACCCACCTCCCCTACCTTGCAGAAGATATACTCCCAGTGCTGGGGCTTTTCTCCATTTCCCAATGCCTCTCAGCTGTGTCCCATTAATCAGAAAAAGAAAAGGTGCTCAGAAAAATCTGCTGCCAAGGATGCCCTGGCCCTGCCAGGGCCCATCCCACACATGACATTGCTTGAAGGAGAGAGGAAGGTGAACTCTGATCAGTGATCTGACACAGGGTAGGGGGCTGCTTCTCATGCTTGCTGGCATTGGCACCTCACTGAGGGGCTGCTCCGGAAGCTGTGTTTTTCCAGTTGCAGGTTGCAGAAGCTACATCCTCTAAACTATGCCTCTTGTCCCTTTTGCAACACACTATAGCAATGAGACCAGAAACAGATAAGGTTGACACTCCTAAGGTCCTTCACCTGGGTTACCTGAAAAGCAATACCTAGATGACATCTGCTGCTGAGATGGTGTTTTTCTGGCTGACTTCTGATGGACTCACTTCTGTTCTCCTCTGCTTTACCTGTTCTCTGTCTCTTCAAATGACAAGAGTTAATGTCCTTATTCTCCCTAAGTCAAGTAAATATCCAGCTGAGCACGGAGAGGCAGAAAGGACAAGGGATTGTTAGCAGCCTCAGAATAATGTATGAGAAATTGTGGGCTGTATCCATTGCTCAGCTCAACCACTGAGACTTGGACTGGATCGACAGTGTTTCCCTACTTTTAAAACAGAGATGATCAGTCTTCCCAAATCTGTTGCTGGGAGAAAGTTTGTTATTGCTCATTAAGCCCTTTGAGGTTGTTAAAGGGCAGGCTAGCTAGCCAACACAAGGTCTGTCACTCATCTGGAAGGCACTCTGTGTCTTGAAATACAACAGCTCTTTGCAGGGAGGAGGATCATAAATTCCACAGGGCACCAGATAAACTGAAGGAGGTGAAAAAACAAAGGGGCAGCTGAAGTTTCAAGTCCCTTTCCCCCCATCCCCTGCTCCCTCCTTCCTACCTTTGCCATGACAACACAACAATAACGGTGTGACATCCCTCTCCATCACTGCTCTGGCAAAAGCAGCATCAGGTTATGCTGCATCAGGTCCTGCTGCCCATGGACCGCTCCTCTCCTTCATCCCTGTTCCTCCCTCTTGGTTGGTGGGTAGACAGCCTGGGTGTCCCTCTCCTGGGAGAACAAAAGGAGGAATGGTTATGGAGGGGGAAGACAGGATTGTAGGAAGGCAGGGAGAATGGAGGGTTGCAGTATGGGGCGGGATGGAAAACTTGGAGCTGAGCAGAAGGAGAAAGTGGAGACCCTGGGGTAGAAGAGGGAAGGGGAGAAAGGGGCACACAGACACCCTTGCAAAAGAAAGGCAATGGGTGGCAGTGTGGGGGAGGGCCTGGCAATGGGAGCTGGTGTTGCACATATTTCCTGGCAAGTGGGAAAAGATGAGAGGTCACACAGAGCCTCCTTCCCAGCACACATATCTCCAGGCAGGTGCCTTGCACACCCAGATGTACACAATTAGCAACCATCTTCATCTGCTACCACTGGAGCAGAATTTTGGGATGAGACCAGAGATCCACAAAAATAACACTGCCTTCATTTGGTGCAAGCAGTGGCAACTTCACCCACTTCCAGCCCAGACTGTTTGCCTTCCTTGCTGCAGGGTGGTGCACAGTGGTCACCCGACTTGTTCTACTGCTTTGGTTGGACAACAAGGAACAGTTACAGGAGCATAGAGAGTTCCTGGGAGGGTGAAGATGAGGAAAACAAAGATGTATTTAAACATGTTACTACTGTAGTCATTTTGGAAGGGTCTGGAAAGAGGTGGGAAGACAGCATTTTGTCAGAGCAGTAACAACCCAAGTGTAGCTACGGTTATGGTGTAAAAGAGCACTTTTACCAGGGAAGCTTATTTCGCTTTTACAGGAAAGTTTATTTCACTTGGAAATCCCTGCAAACACCACCACCAACTGCTTTGTAAGGAGAAGTATGCTCCTCAGCTGCATATTGCGCGGGAAGGAATATCTGAGTTCACAACACACACAGGGTCATTGAACACAGGCAAACAAGGCACAATCATTATTTATTACTAGTTTGTTACTATCAATACCTTGACAGTGTGTCTAAGCTCTAAAATGTGTGTGGTGCAAGGAAAATGAGGGAGGAGGCCATAGACAAGTTTATGAATAACATGCTACTGACAAACCTCTCTGGTGAAGACAAAAGTTTTCACCGGTTGTTTTTCATTGCACAGAGGAATAGCTACAGTAGGTGTGCAGAAAAAGCTGTGCCCACGCTGCTGGCAGACTTCTCTGCTACAGCTTCCCAGGACAGGTACAGCCACAGAAAGGGGACAAAGCCAGAGAGGCTCCAACAGCTAAACTGACTGACTTCAGCCTGGTTCTTTGTGCTCTTGGACTCACCTCCAAACTCTCCTTCATCCAGAAATATTAATTCCAAGCCCTCGATGACTGCATCCATTTTTCACAAGCAATGCACGCTCAGGCTTGGAAAACCACGGGTCATTAATGGATCCTACTGTGACAGAGAAGGACCGCAGGCTGTTTGCTGCCTGTAGGCTGAAAACTGCATTCCCCTAAATGAAGGGTAAAAGAATTTGCCTCTTTGTTTTAGGGATTGTTCTCCCCAACTCTGAGCACAAGCTGAATATTCATGAACCTCCTATATGAATTAGTTATCTTCTAAAAGCAAACACAAAGTCCCCATTCTGCACGAGGTGCCCAGGCACTGGACAAAGCCAAGTGTCTGCTCTAGCAGTGGGTTTCCCAGGGACTCTGCATGCTGCCTTAAACCAGTTACTCTTGTCTATTAAAACAGGATCAGAACTGAACAAAGACAAAGATCCTTCCAGAGCTGTTTGAGGCAGCTGCAGCTAGTTCAGACTTCTACATCTCTTGACCTAACATGACTCCTAGGCTGCCACATTGTCTCGATGGGAAGCCAGAAGGGAAGCTAACGTGATTTTTATTGTAAGTGCTTCTCACCAGTGCAGTCAGTCTAGTTTATGTTAAAGAGTTCAGGTTGCTAAGTAGCTTGCCAGCGCAGAGGTTCAGATTTGTGTCCAAGCTGTATTTGTGGTAGAAACAAATGGGTGTGTATGAGCACAAATGTGTGTAATGGCTCATTTGCAGGTGTTCATGGTAGCATGCATGAAGGAAACAGGTGTCTCTGAGCTGGAGCACTCCTGAGGTTGTTGAGGACATCAGTGAATGGTTCATTCTATACATGATGAAGCTGATCCTATGACATTTAAGAAATGAGTATCACTGGGGAGGTAGGGCCAGGTCCAAGTGAGACGGCAAAAGAGTGGAAAAAAAACCCAGCAAAAATGTGAGTGATTGCAAGGGAGTGTACAAAAGAGACAAGACATGTCTACTGTCTGTACCGGGTCTGTCTGGGATGGAGTTAGTGCCCTCATTTGAGCTAGAACAGCTCCAACCCTTGACAGTTAGGAAGTTAAATTTCTTCACAGCAGCCTATAAGGTGCTATGCTTTGCTTTTGTGGCTAAAGCAGTGTTGATAGCACAGCGGTGTTTTGTCTACTGCTGCACAATGCTTGCAGAGTGTCAAGGCTTTGTCTCTCTCCTCCCTGCACCCCACAGGAAAGTTGACTGGGGCTGTACAAGAGGTTGGAAGGGGTTAGCTGGGACACCTGACCCAAAATAACTGGAGGGATATTCTATACCATATGATTATACCATATCACAGAATCACAGCATTTCCTAGATTGGAAAAGACCTTTAAGATCATCTAGTCCAATCGTTAACCCAACACTTACAAGACCTCAACTAAACCATATCCCTCAGCACTACTGGACTCTTAAATACCTCCAGGGATGGGGACTCCACCACTTCCATCACTTCCCTGGGCAAGCTGTTCCAATGCCTGGATATATATCGTGCTCAGGAAAAGGAGGATGGAGGGGTGTTCATGGTTATGGTGTTTGTCTTCCCAATCAACCACTATACGTACTGAGGTCCTGCTTCACAGAATGTTGCCTGCTGATGAGAAGTAGTAAATAAATTCCTCTTTTTGCTTTGCTTCTGTGTGCAGCTTTTGCTTTTCTTGATAAACTGACACTATCTTGACCATGAGGGTTTTTTTCATCTTATTTTCTTCCCCTGTCCTGATGAAGTAGGGGGAATGAGAGGGCGTCTGGGGGGGGCGTCTGGCAGCCAGCCATAGTCAACACACCACGGTGTCCTTTCATTCAGGTGGCCCATGTCCCTTCTGAGCTTCTGTGGGCAGACAGTGGGGATCGTTTGGGATACTTAGGAGGCTGGTGAACATTTCGGAGGGTCTGTGTGAGGAACTGCCTGGAGCTAGTGAATAGGAAGGAGTACCAGGGTCAGACTGACCTTCTGTCTGTATGCCTGGGAACAAAAGCGTCATTGCCCCTGAAAATAGTACAGTAGTAGCCCAGTACACCACATGCCTCTGGGCCAGCCTTGCCAGGCTGGACCTTTTGAATTACGAGGGACTCTTGCCTCTCTGTGCATCAAGGCAAGGGTCCTCGTGCTGAGAGGTGGGCTTGCAGTTGCTGCTCATGGCATGTGCTGACGAGCATTCCTCTTCACTCAGCAGACCTGGTGCACATGGAGACTGTCTGGTCATCTGTCAGTGTCTCCTGCCCACATCAGTGGGGCCAAGAGCGCTGCCCACATGGGTCCCTTTGGCTGCGCTCTGTGCCATCTCTGGGGATACCAGCTTCACACTCTGCCCAGAGCTGTTTCTGCCACTGATTCCTCTCCAGCCCAGAGCAAACATTTCAGAGCAATCAGGTCTCGTGCAACCACCAAGGGGCAGAGGGGTGTTGTTCTTCATCAGTCTTGTGTGCGGATGGCGGAGACACCCTAGTTCTCCAGAGGACAGTCCAGGCAGATGTCACCACAATTAGAGCTTTTCTAGACTAAGTGGTTGGAGTCCACTTGCTCACTTTTCCTAACCCCTAAATAGAGTCACCCCTTACCCTCAAAAGATGTTGGAGGACACCAGAAGGACTGCTAGGTCCATGAGCTTGCTCCACACCCCGTAGAAGCAGCAGGGACAGAAATGGTCATAGCATGGTTTACGGTGTCCCTGGACACAAATCCCTTCTACACCATGAGTGAGACCTTGGCACACATGCATGTGACATAACTCAGCCCCTCTCCCATCTCCCTCAAGGGCCACATGGTTTTCTCCCCACCTTTCTAATTGCACCCTTTCCACCTGCAGACCCATCATGTCACAAGACCTTGGTAGCCTCCTCTCAGCCCTGGTCAGGCTGTCCACCTGCAGCCCCAGGAGGAAGAGGATGAAGCAGAAGGACTACGGTGACTATTTCTGTCCCCACACTTCAACTGCTTGTAGGGAGAGGTGGACACAAATGGTGGGGTTCTGCTCTGTGTCTCCTCCAGGCTCCCTCTTCTTGCAGTTTTAACCCTCTGACCTTCATCCCTTTTCTCCCATGAATTGTCCCCATTTCTGCTGTTTCCTTCATGCCCTCCCATCCCAAGAGCTATATGGTTTCATTAGGATCAGCTGACACTCAGCCTAAGGAGTAGGGTTTTCCCCAGCAATACCTGGCCAGTGGCCACGTGATTAAAAGCAGTTGGAGAGTGGCAGCGGGAACCCAATCTGGCATTAATGAGAGTGAGAGGTTGTAGTGTGACCGGCTGAGCAGCAGGAGCCTGGCCAACCAGCAGCACAGCAAATGGCTCCGTGTGTAGCAAAGCTCTTTGTTAGCATAACACGGATCTCAGTTACACCCGGGGCTCTCAGCCTCCCAGCTTTGGCCTTTCCTAAGCAGCCCTCTTGCATAAGGGAGTGTAAAAGACCAGAGTCTACTGTTCCTTGCAGCAAAAAATAAAAGATGTCTTACATTTCTGCTCTAGCTGTGTTTGTGTCTTGCCCATCTCTGGAGCTGACAGTGTCCAGATGGAGCTGGTCAGGCTAAGTGACCTGGGACTGAGAGGTGTGGAAGACAGCTATCTCACTTCTCTTTGCTGGGAACCCACTTCTTCTGTCAGCTGGCGAAGCTGGCGAAGCTGTCCATGAGCAGGGAGGACCGGGCAGGACGTGAAGAGTTGTTAGGCTTTGCTATCAAACAGCTCACTGCCTTGATTGGGCTTTGCAGGACTCAGCAGCTTAGGGACCTGACTCTGCTGACCTTCAGACTGCAAAACCCTTATCCTTTTTGATGCAGATGTTTGGCGAAGCTGAATCCATGCTGCTAGCTGCAAAACTCTCTTGGCTGGCCACTCTCTTTCAAGGTCTGTATTATAAAGAAACTCCCTCTCAAGGTAGCTGACTGCTCTATTGTACAGCAAAACACATGGGACTTTATACTACTAGTTGTAGTTTATTTCAGCCCCCCCATGTACAACACAGCAGGGACTTGCTGACACAGCTCAGTAAGCAGAAGATCACACTTCTTCATAACCTTAACTGATAGCAGATGTAGCAAAAGCCTGGTCCTTAAGTCCCTGATGTGAATGTGATCAGAAGTAATTATACAGTTTAGCTACTACTTTACCCCTGCACACAACAGTGGTCCCAAACTGGAAGCTTGGAGGCAGTCCATAACCTTTGTGCAACTTGGGAACCGACTGCAGCTCAAGGAAGCCGCCATCTGTGCAAGCCAGAGACATCAAAACAGGGTATTGCCCACAACATGTTCTTTGCACAGTATTGTTAGCTAAGGAATGACATATAATATGTGGTCATATCTATCATCTGTTTAGCTACACCAGCATAATTCATACAGTCAAAGAAGTTATGTAAGTAAAATTTCCCAAGTGGACAAGCCTCATCATGTTTTTTCTGACAACCACGTAATACAACATTTTCACACTGTTCAGAGCAGCAAAGCAAGCATCAGACCTGGCTTTTGACGTAAGAAACCTTTTGAACAAAAGCAACATGTTAAAGGATAGGTCATCATCCAAGAGTTTTTTTCCAGCTTTTGTGGAATAAGGAAATACACAGAATGGTTTCTGCCCTTTTAGAATATGAATTCAGCATAAATTTTGCCAGGGACTTCAAAAATCATCATCTGGAACTGGAAGCCCAACGAGACATGCAGTGTTTGGTCTGTATGCATCAGGAGAGTTTGTACTGGTGACTGCATTTCTGCAGTACAGATGTGATTCGTTCAGACCCCAGGTGGAAAGCAAACTGGCACAGGAGTTTGCACAGAGTATGTGTGTTTGCACAGATCTCCACTGAAAAGCTCTCATCTCAGGGCAGAAGCTCCCAGATGTGCCCTCCATAGAAGTAATACATGTTCATTTATGGTTTTGAGGGTGTTTCTTTTGCATGCAGCCTGAGTGGGGACCTGTGAGCTTCAAGGACACTGAAATAGCTGCTTTGGGGATGGAGGTGAAGACATTCTGCACCAAGCACAGATGTCAGAGGTGTTGCTGTGCCGGTTGCTGAGGACATGGCATGGTCCCCACGTGTGTCAGCGACTGAGCAAAAAGTACCTTTGGTGGGGTGACACCCAACTGCCACCATGAAGCACACCCTGATTTGCAGCATGTAATTGCTCTGGTTGTGAAAAGTGTGAAGTTGCTCTTGAAAGCTTGTACGAGTATGTACTGGGTGCAATTACAAAGGTCTACAGCACAATGACAACTGCATGGCTTTGCAGGGCCTTCTACAGGCAGAACCTCCCTAGCAGTGGCACTTCCATGCTAGCATGGCTGCCATACCTTGCTGCACTGGCAAAATCTCTGGTAGAGGCCAGGAACACCTGGCAGAAGGAACAGTATAGCTGGGCATTTCCCAGGCCACCTGTACGATCAAACCCACTGTTTCATTACCACACTGCTGGTGGATCAGAGGCTCCTCTTTCATCATCAAGATGATGACACCAATACAAGGACGTTTAGGTGATACAGGCCACAGTCCTGGCCACAGGAGAAGCACAAAGCGTGCCACTGGGTATGTCAGTGTGGTGGCAGAAAGGATGCAGTGACACTGCACTGCAGCTAAAGGGAAACCTTTGAAGGATGGGGCCACAGCGTTAGGTCCTATCAGCACACCAAAATAAAGCTATCTGCTCTTAGCCAGCCAAACACCTTAAACACGCCTCAGACTTCAGCCTGGCTAAGGAGAGCTGTTAAAATGTTGACTGCAAACATGATTTTGTCTTGTGAGTACAGCGAGATGATATTGCACTCCACTGCGATACTGATGGGGTGACACCATCTTAAGTGTAGGAGGGTTAGACAATAACACTAGAGATAGAAAGTGTGTCCATGCAATAGGTTACGTATGGAGCAACGTCCTGTCATAAACAAAGTTTGGCTTCTCTTATGTAAAAGGGATCAGCCTTACCATATTACAGCCTTGCAGAAACCATGGACCAAATCCCAACATTTCTTTAGCTTCAAGGCTGGCGATGTCTCAGAAAATAGTTAAAGGCCGTTCTAGTTCTCTGTGGATGAAAAGGATCAATTTTCCTGTAACATGAGAGGAGCAGTGTACCCAGCTACTTCAGGGCTATGGTATTTGCAACAGGGATGGCACTCTGGCAGGCCAAGGAGTAGGAGGCAAGAACAAGCCACGAGCTGTATGCCTGAAGCCACAACAACAGATGGGACTGGAGGCAAACCATCCAGATTAAAATTGTCTATGGGTGAAGCAAAGACCTTCTTGCAAAAACCTGTGTCTGAACTTGCCCACGCAGAGCGGGTGTTTGAGTCTCAGCCCAAGCCTTCCTGGAAGCTCAGTGGTGTAAGAGGTAAGAGTCAGAGCAGAAGAGATCACAAGGTTCGTAACAGTGGAGGGTACAGACCAGGTAACAGAGTCCAGATCCAGCAGCTTCTTTGTCCTGTGACTCATGAGGGGAGTTTTTGCAGAATCATAGCTTCAGGCCTTTGTTTGGTTTGCAATAAGACCTCTTGGTGCTGATGCACATGAATTGCTCTCAGCTGAGCTCTGTGAGTACAGAGCATGGGTGGCATTCAACCTGTCCTAGTTTTATCCACTCCCTCTGTATCATCACCATCACAGACAGCAGAAGAATTGCACAAAGGGTTGCCCAGCTGTTTTCCCAACACAGGTGTCCCCCCCCCAACTGCGATGTGCATTCTAGAAACCATGGCTTTTGTGTTTTCATCCAATCTACAGGAGACTGAGTGGAGCCACAGTAATAGGCTTCAAACATGTGAAAGGTCACTGCAGAAGGCAAGGGAATAACCCATTCTCTTTTCCCACTGGGGAAAAGTCAAACTCACGTGCTTAAAATGCAATAAGAAGATCCAGGTCAATACCACGAACCAACTCTAAATAATAAGGTGAGTGAATCACCTCCTGAGTAGGCTGGAGGATTAGAGGGCTGATAAAGACATGTCAAAAAACACCTGTCAGGAGGCATGGGCCAGGTTTAGTTAATCCTGCCTTGGAGAGGAGGATGGGTTAGCTCATCCCAAGGTCCTTTCCTATTCTGTGTTCCGTGATTTCACCAAGCCTCACAGTACCCAGGGACCAAATGCAGCTATTAAAAGCTTTGTAAGAGCCCTACTGGTTTGTGTTTCTTCCATTAAAAAACCCACCTGACAGATTCACCCATGGTTTATTTAGGAAGGCTCATGGTTTATTTAAGAAAGAAATATATATTCATGGAAGGAAAACATCCTCCCTTTTACTCTGTAGCCAATACTTAAGGGAGGACCATGAGAGGAATCAGGTCCTCCAGTGCTTTCTAAAAGCAGGCAAAACTTCTCCTTTGGAAACAAAAAAGATACACAACAGCCAGCACAGCCTTCTCTCCCATAAGTGCTTCCAGTTGCTTGGACTTGGGTCTTTCAACCTTTCTCCTTTTGAAGATACAGGCCCCATAGCGTGACTTTAAACTGGCCAGCAAAAGGCTCGCTCTCCTTAGTTACCTTCCACAGACCTTTCAGAACTCGGGGGTCTGCAGACCACAGGCCAAAGGTCACTTTGCTGAAGAAAGTTGAGATTTAATCTCTTTAATACCAAGTGCAAGGGATGAGGCATTTGAGCGTGATGTTTCCTGGGGGTCTACCTTGGATTACACTCCCAGGAAGCATTTTGTATTTTGAAGCATTTCTTTGGGACAGAACAAAAACCAAACAATTCAGAGTTGAGAGGACACAGGCAGAGGGGAAAAAAATATCTTTGTGTTTAACAATGACAGACTGGTCTATAAACCCCTTGGGGCTCATCAACAACCCCATCGTAACTGCTGTGCCATTTCTCACGCAATCAGAGATGTAGATTGTGGTGTCTTCCTAGGTCATTTGCAACCCTCACAAAGTAACCTGACACATGTATCTGACAGCAGTGTCACCCCACAGCTTTGGACTCAAGGCAAGTTCCTCACTGCTGCCTTTCCCTGGAGGCTGCCAGGAGTTTCTGTTTCAGCTCATGCCCTGGGAGGCTGGAGGACACTGTAGTGCAGCAGAGAGCATTGTTAGCACCAAAATGGGTTGTGCTTGGCAAGCGCAGTGGAAAGGATAAGGAGGGTGACCTAGGAGCATTGCTGTTCTCACTTCATTTTTTCCATTGCATCCACTGCTTTTTTTCCTATCAGGCCCGAAGAGAGAAATAGAATTAAACCAAAATATAAACAGGTTCTCTCACCATAGGTACTTACAAGGGGGGAGCACTGTCAGAGAGAGGAAAGAAAGAAGATCTGGGTTATAATCTCCATCCTTCCACTCACCCCCTCTGCTGTCTTTCATCTTCTCCAGGCTCACTTTCTCTCCAGCATTCTACTACCACTGCCACTCAGAGTGCAGAGCTGATGTTTGCACTGGTGCCCCAACAGGGTACCAAATAATCACTCACAGGCTGGCTCTGAAGATACAGTTTTGGAAGTGCCTCAGCTGTTCCCACAGCATATTGTCAACAGATACAATGGCTCAAATACAACAGCAGTTGAAGGCAACAGGAATGTTATTGTCATCAATGTTGCTGGGAGCAGCTTAGAGCCCGGTGTCTTCGTGAAGCATCAACAAGTCCATTGCTGAAAGCTCAAACGATATAGAAGGTGCCAATCTCCTGAAGCACCATCTCCAAAACACCTTTAGCAGAAGCTGAATGTCATTGGCATCTACCTCCCGTAAAGAAACCCGGCCTTTGCTATCTGGTCCAACATAGCCCTTCTTCTGGCTGCCTCAGCTGAATGGCCAAGGTGTCAGTGGTCCCGACAGGTCCCCTCCTCCAATGCACGGGGTAAGGTTGCTTTGCCACCACCTGGGCCATACCCTACCTTCCTGAGGGCTAAACATGCAGCGTGGGGCTCAGGGACATAATGTGTCCATCAGGCAACCTGCTTTGCCATTCCCTGCCAGCAGATCTGCACCACCAAGCTCCCTCTGTCCTGGTGCAGCAGGAGAGTTAGAGCACATGGATTATCCATGCTCCACTCCAACAGTCCAGCAACCTCAACTGCCCATTTCCATGACAGTATCATGATCTGCAGAGAAATGTTTGCAGAGGACATGATGCCAGGAAAGTCTCTGGAGAAGGACTATTTGGAGAAACCAGAATCTCACCCACGGGCCCCATGATGACTGATCTGTCCTAGAACCGGATCCAGGGAAAAGGCATTTATTTTGCTGTATTTGACTGGCAGTGTTACCGTCCTGACAATGGGCACAAGACAGGCCCCTGAACTTGGCTCCCCCTTTGCCAGCAGAGCTGCTGGGGCTGAGGGAATCACCACTGCCACAAACCTCAGAGCAATCGTGTGCTTGATTGCAAGAAAAGTCTTGAAGCTGGAGAACGCTTTACTCAGGCCTGGAAGCAGAAAAGCCAAAATGTAGCATGGCTCTGAGAACAACCACGAAGTGCCTTGAAACCAGACTGCAGCCTAAAGCACACCAGTCTGAACTTTGAGGAGGAGGCTGTGCTTACACCCTGCTGCTGCAGGTAACCTCAGGCAAGCCACCGCCTCGGTTGCCTGCACCTCAGATCTGCTAAAAGTAACCATCCCTGAGCTTGCTTTAACTCTCCAAGAACGTGGATTCCTCTGCAAGCCCAGAAAGTACCAGTCTTTGCATTTAGTGGGCAGATTTTTTGTCTGTGCTACAAGAAGCAGCCCCTCTGGGACTGTGGCTGTGCGCCTTTAAATGCTGCTCCCTCACTTCAAATGTCTGTTGCAGTCCTGTAACCTGAGCAGCCAGAACTGGTGCTGGCACTGGAAAGCGGTTACACAATATGCAGGAGGTGAAACCCTTTTGGCAGGGGGGATGTGAAAGGAGATACAGGCGGGAGGCGCCAATTGCTGGGGCGAACACCCACAAGTCCCCTGAGCAGTCTGGTAGCGAGGAGATGAACAAATTTGCTTCAGTGGATCCTGGCTGTTGTTCTCCCAAACTATCTCTGCCATGAAGCGTGGACAGATCTGGACAACAAGGTGACAGCACGGCTGCTAAACGGGGCAAAGCGAGACCCAAAGAGCCACCAGAGAGGAGACCTGCACATACGCTCTTCACCTTGTACATGTTTCAAGCATCACCTTTAGATGTCCAAAGTTGTCAAGTCGGCCATGTGTTCAGAAACTGTATCGTGTCTTCCCTCTCCCAATGCCACCCCAGCCAAGGGAGCGTGCAAACGCGAGGAGCCCCCCACCTCAAGCAGGGCAGGGAAGGTGCTGGGTGATGTGCAGCCTGCAAACCTTGCCACTCATTGCCCTGGCAAGTGTGCTGTACTGTGTTGTGGAGCCAGGTCCTCCACCAGCCAGAGCCCCGCTGCTCCCAAGGGCAGGGTTTGGCTGTGGCAGGGCGGCTCTGGCACGTGCCAGCAGCAGGGCACGTGTGCTGTTTCTTTGCACGGGCTCGCCGCCATCTGCACTGCTGTGTGGTGGGGCTGTACGGGCTTGAGCCGCCCCATCTCCTCATGGATGATGTCTGAGGCTGGTCACACCCCTGCTGCCGGGGTAATTGCTCCGACCTGTAAAGGCAGGATTTTGCCCACAGCATGGTTTTTCTCGAGCCATGCAAATTAATTTGCTGGTTACCAAGAAACGTGATCTAACCAGTGGCCTGCACCATCTACTCATGTCAGAGCTGCTGAGATTCCTGTCCTTTTCCTCCTGCTCAAAGCCCTCAAGTCACCAGCTCCCTGTAGCTGCCTTCCCACCACGAGCTGGAGAGACCCAGCTTCCAGTGCTGCCAGCTTGCCTGTGAATGAACACCCATCATCTGCTTGCTGCTTTCTCCTCTGTGAGCCATGCAAAATCTTTGCACCCTGGCTGCAGAAAGCCCTGCAAATTCACGAGATGTGGAGATGTGAGATTTTGTCACATGCTGTTAGCTCCAAGTCCTTGTAGTGCAGGGGGCAGTGGGTTCACAGGGGCAGAGGCACTGGCCGTGCTCCTTTCCCGAGGGTCATTGTTTCATAGCTGGGTCCTTTTAAGAGGAATTAAACTGCTCTCCATGAGCTGACTGGGAAAATATTGTGTCTGCGCTTTCTCTCTCCCAGGTTCCTGACAGTCAAAATAATAATTACATGTCCTGGGAAACAATGATTATTAACCATGAGCCTGGGAACTGCTTTTGCTATTCAGCTTTATGGGAATCCATACAGCTCCAGTGGAAGAGAACTATTTACCTAGGCCCTGAGAAAAAGCCAAGGAGCCCACACGCTCCTTCTGGCTATTGTATTGCTGAATCCCACGGCGGCGTGGCCGGAGAGCAGCTTCCTCTAGCTGTCATTAATCCTTGCTTGACTGACTCAGCACACTGTATCCTTTGGGTCACTGGCTGCTGGGAAGGTGGAACATTGTTTCGGGGCTTTTGTGCCAGGTGGAGGGTTTGCTGGAGCTGGAGCCAGACTGTGGAGGCATCTTACCGTCACAAAGCAACTGTCTCACAGCCTGACGGTTGTTCAGGCCTTTCTGAGCCTTTCCAGGAAGCCAGTTGGATTTGGACACATTTTGATGAGGATGAAGGAAGGACTGGCCTCGGGTTGTCCCAGTATGAGCTGTGCTCCCCCTGTATGAACAAGCTTCCCTGCATGACTCCGTCTGCAAGGAAGTGGCTCCACCATAAGCCACCATAGCTGTGACAGGACACCCAGGACCCTCCCCGCTTCCTCCTGCTTCCTAACTCCCAGCATGGTCTTCTGGGAGTCTCTGCAGAGGATAAGCAGGAGGACTCAGTTTCAATTCAATGCATGAACTGAAGCAAAGGAGCCCAAAGAACTAGTAGAAAGCTTGCAAAGGAGGCTTTTTAATAGGGATGGTGCCCATACCATGCACATGCACATGTGTCGAAGGAGTCAGGCCATGCAGTAAAACCCAAACAGGCCTTTTGTTCCTTGATGTGGGCTTGTGGAACCCTCTGGGTTTCCTCTGTCTCCAAAAGAAACTTGCAGTGGCCTTCAGGAAGTGGGAAGAAAAGAGGAAGATCAGTATCGGTGATTCAGCCATCATCAGACCATCACCATCATGCACTAAACAAATGGACACAGAGTGACGCTCAAAAGCAAGCCTGCAATAATGAACCTGCACCTACAGGTCAGTCGTCTGCAGGATCTTGAGCTGCCCTACAGTAAGCAAGCAGTGTATCTTCTCCTAGATGCCATCAAATCAACCCACTGCTTCCCTGGCCAAGCCAGAGCGAGAAGGCCAGTGCTTAGGAAGGATCCCAGCCTAAGCAAGTGTGGCACCAACCCTCATGAGTCTAGAACTCCTGTACTGTGTTACAGCCTCAAGCTGTGAAACAGTGAGCTCTGAAGATGAGTTTTATGGTGGGAACCTTAGAGGAAGGAAAATAAATCTGAGTGGTTTTCAAGTTAGGGTTTTGATGGAGT
>JAAGNO010017966.1:30254-47833 GCA_033439905.1 Ceryle rudis
CAAGCCTGCAATAATGAACCTGCACCTACAGGTCAGTCGTCTGCAGGATCTTGAGCTGCCCTACAGTAAGCAAGCAGCGTATCTTCTCCTAGATGCCATCAAATCAACCCACTGCTTCCCTGGCCAAGCCAGAGCAAGAAGGCCAGTGCTTAGGAAGGATCCCAGCTTAAGCAAGTGTGGCACCAACCCTCATGAGTCTAGAACTCCTGTACTGTGTTACAGCCTCAAGCTGTGAAGCAGTGAGCTCTGCAGATGAGTTTTATGGTGGGAACCTTAGAGGAAGGAAAATAAATCTGAGTGGTTTTCAAGTTAGGGTTTTGATGGAGTTTTATAGCTCTGATGGGAAAGTCTCTTTTCAAGGTTTCCTCTGCCTCAGCACAAACTGCACTTCAGGGACAGCTCAGAAGGAAACATTCAACCCCTGGCTGGCAATGCACCGGTGAGCCTGGAAAGAGCTGCCTTTTCTTACTCTAGGTGAGGCACACAGCCGGGAATGCCTACAAGCCCCCGCAGTGGTCCCAGTTCCTGTCCCTCCCAGGGCTGCTGCAAGGCCACGGAGCAAAGCAGCCAGCCCCTACCGCCTGCCCAGCTCAGCCGTCCTGTTGTGACTGCCACCTCTCCTCCGGGGCTTGCAGCAGAAGCCTCCCTCCTCCTGCCCTCTTCAGGGGCATTGGGTGCAACTGCAGCTTCGAAAGTGGCAGCAATATTATTTTGATGCTGCAGTCACTCCTTTATGGTAACTCATTGCTTTGTGAGGTGCTAACTGGTGAGGAGAGGGGTGAGAAAGCCACCTTGTATACCAGCCCAGCAGTGATATCAGAAGTGCAGCCAGGATCTAGAGAAGGTCTGTCTGATGGCCCCCGTGAGTGGAGCTGTGCTGCTGTCCTCTCCACTGCCATCCAGGCAAAGGAGATGGGGAGATTCTGTGGCTCTTTGCAACCTGCAAAGCATGGGGCTGCCTCAAAGACACCCAAGCTGGTGCATCTCGTGGCCCTGGGCATGGTGCTGGTCTGGGGCAGAGGCACAGCAGGCTCCATGCTGGGGTTCCCTGCCCATACCTTGAGTGTGGAGCTACAGGGACCCAGATATGTACCTGGCCCAGGCAGCATCAGTGCTTTGCAGGGATCATGAAACACTAGCATGACTCAAGAGACCTGCCTAAGATTACCCTGGGAGTCTGTAGCAGAGCCAAGGTCCAAGTTCCAACCCAGACAGTGCCTGGTGAATGCAGAAGCATCCTAGTCCCTGCAAAGCAGCACCAGCCTTCGCAGCACACAGGGGAGCAGCGTGACACCAGTTTTGGGCATTGATCCCTCCATCTTCTCCCTGGTTTTGCCCAGCGAGCAGTGTACAGGGGAGCAGAGGGACATCCTTCCCCTCCCACATGCTCAGCAGATGCGGAGTGTGGTGGCAGCTGGACAGAGCTGCTTTCTCCAGCACAGTGCTGCTATTGTCCGGCTGGTCTCCAGGGCCTCTCATCTGCACCAGGCAGGCACGGCTGTGACCTCCGTGGCCCAGCAGCACAGAGGACAAGGTGAAGGGGGTGGAAGCAAGCCTCCAGAGAGGACAGCCCACCTTTGTGTCTCCCTGACACAGCCTCACTGCATTTTGGACTTCCGTGCAAGAGATGGTGTAAGGGAGGACAGTAAAGTAGGGGGAAAGAAAAGTAATTAAAAAATGAATGAAGGGAAGGGGAAAGGAAAGGAGACGATGTTAAGATGGGAGGGGCAAAACAGAGCTGGCAAAGCAGAGCCGGGCTGGGAGCTGGAGAGGAAAAGCTGTGAGCCCCGTGGGAGCCAGGCTGTGGGAAGAGACAATGTGACGGAGGGGAAGGAGCCAGCTCCTGCTCTAGGACACGCGAGCCCTGCGTAAGGCTGCAATTAGAGACAGGAGACAGCGTGTCTGTCCAGGCTGGGAAGTCTTCTTTTGCCACGGGTGCAGGTTCATGCAGGGGCTGGTGCAGAAACATGCTGCCTGCTGCATGCCCCTCCACACACACCCCTACAGCTTCCACCCCCAGGGGCCCAAAAGCTCTGAGGGCTGACACTGGCAGTACCCACAGAGATTTCCTACGGGCTGCAGAGGGCTTTGCTCTCCAGTGCCAGGACAAGGTGTCCTGTGGTGCTTTGTGCTTGCCATTGATCACATTGTGCTTGCCATACTAGAGCCCCCTCCCCAAGTCAGCCCTCCTTTCCTGGCTGCCCTGGGAAGCCCCTTCCTGCCTCCTAAAATACCCACTCAAATGCCAACATCTTTAAGGCAAGCAGGTTGCTTGACCGCTTGCCTCACAGCTGGCGATGTGCCCTTCGGCAGGCTTTTGGGGTTTTCCCAGATGAGGGATGCTACAGACATGTGAGACTCCAGAGCACAAGCTCTGGTTTTAGCATCCTCCTCTGCACTGCGATTATCCAGCCACCAATGGAAAATTTCAGTTTGTTTGGAAACAAAGTCTCTGGGTTTGGCTTGGAAAGGCACAAAAACCACCACACAAGGGTCACAAACTTTTAACATGAACTGTGTTTGGCTGGGGCTGTACAAGGGGAGGGAGGCAGAGAAGCAGCAGGAGCACACATCATTTTTTGCTACCACAAAGCTTGGCTGGGAAACTCTGTGCTTTGCTCTCTCTGGACATAAAGGCTCAGGCAAAGAGTTAGATGCTCTAAAAAGAAAGCGAACAAGCAGCGCAGCCAGAGCAGATGATTTCCAAATTTACTTTTTGCAGTTCATTTTCAGTGCCCAGCCAAGAGGCAGATGAAGCAGAGCTCCTGCAACCTCCTGCTGGAGTGACAGCGAAAGGAGATACTTGTAAACATCCAGCAGTTCATGGCAGGAAAAGAAAAAGGGAGGAGAGTCCTAGTGAGACAACAGTGGGGTTTTTTAAAATATAAAATAATATGCTTCAGACTTGCAGTGGTTTTTACTTCCTGCTCAACAGTTTTAAACCAAGACAATTGCTTTCCTCTTCTTCTGGTAATTTTAAGATGTTTTTTTCTAAGGGGAAATTAAATACGAGGCACAGGAGGAGACCCACTGGTTTCCCTGCCATTTTCACCTGTGTGGGAGCAGCGGTAGCAATGAGTTAAGGCAGCACCGTGTATTGACTGACCTGTCAGACACAGAAGCATGGAAGATTACGGCATCATATTTAGAGCTGTGCAGCAATAACAGCTAATTTGTTTTTGCCTAAAGAGCGGTTAGGGTTGGTTTAGTTTCATTTTAAATAAAGACGTTTGGACTCCAAAGGTCATTTCCGTGGAATAACAACGCTCCTTTCAGAAAGGGGCACTGGCAGGGTCTTTGGCACACCCAGTGCACCCAGCCTGGTTTGAAATCTGAGCTGTGGCTCAGCCAGGTGAGCATCCTTGGGGCTGCTCTGTACAAGGTGCAGCAGCTGGCCATCCCAGTGTCCCCTGCCACCGAAAGCACAGGAGCTTGGGAAGGAGGTTTCACTTCTCCACTGGGCTGTTTGCAAGCACCTGGTGCCTGTTAGTAAAATGAGGATGGCATCCAGCCCCTCTCCCACCTCTCCCCAACCTCAGCTGCACCCCTGAGCTGCTTTCTGAGAACACTCTCAGAGGATGGTGCAGCCCCAGCAGGCAATGTGTATTTCCCTCATCCTTATCAAGCATGGCATGAGAATCAGTTATGACTGAAAATGTTTATTTAAAAATAGTCTGTCTGCAGCGTGTGAAGGTTTTCCAGGTGCTGCTGACTTTAAATGGCAGCTGGATGTGCGTCACTGGCTCCAGAGAAGTTGGTATCATGACCTGTATCCACGCAGGTACATCAAAGCAAGGTGATTTATTCAGCTCATGAAGGAAGCTTTCAGCAGAGGCACGAGAAAAAGCAGGCATCTTGGTTCCCTGTTCCAGTTAGACTACATTTTCTTTTCCTATATGCTTCCTAAATAGCTACTCACACAGGCTTTCAGCAGGCAGAAAGCAATGGACCTGGGAAAAAGAATACTCGATGCTTAAGCTGTTCTCTGTCTTGCAGGCATGTATTTACCACAAATTTTGTCTCTGCTCCAGTGCAGCCCCCAGCATCACTTTCTGTCAGTCAAATGGTCTTCAAGGTTCAGGTTACTTTAAATTATCTTCTATTCTGTGTGGTGAAAAAATCTGCAGAAAGAAAAAGCCTTTAAGTTAAAAACGCTCCCCTCCTTAGCGAGCGCTGCTGTTTGTCACCCTCTCAGAAATTTGTAAACTCTTTTCTCTGTATTTATCTAACTTTGCTATTTTTGGATTTGCTGTATCTGTCTGCACCAAAGCCATACGTATGGAGGGGGATGGCATCCGTGCTCCCTGACTAGTATTTCTGGACAGTGCACCAGTTGTTACTGGGAGCTTTGGTACTGTGAGAAGCTGCAGAAAGGAGCCCCGACCCCTCATCTCTCTGCCTCCCCTTCTTCCTTGGAGAGCAGTGCTGCCCTGCCCATCCACCCACAGCTGCTCAGCAGTCCCCAGCTGAGGTGGCCAGCATAGATGCCGCCGGGAGCGCAGGGGGCTGGAGGAGAGGGGAGGAGGAGGCTGAGATGGATGGTGCAGCCAGGGCCTCTTCTTCCCTCTTCAACTCTCTCATGGGTGCAGGAAGGCTCACTGTGGCAGTTGAAGGAAGTCTGCACAATTTTGCCTCCCAGGGATGTGGCAGAACTGTGATGATCTGTAGGAGAAGACAGTTTCCTCTTCTGGTCTTTCCAAAGCTGCTCTGGTGACTCCCAGGCAGCCAGCTCCAGCATGAGAAAGAGCAGCGTGGGACAAGTGCTTCATCAATCCACACCCCTGCACCAGAAGGTCTGGGTGTACACATACTGTATGTATACATGTGCATGTATGGACCTAAATACTCTATAGCTTGCAAGACACTCGTCATTTTTATTTTCTTGTCTTTCCAGAGGCCTTTCCAAAACAGCTCCAGCTGTGGTTAACCTGGGCTGCCCTATGCTGTGCCTGGAGGTGAGCTGCAGGGGGGAGAAAGGAGCTGCAACTGCAGGAATGTCACCTCCGCCCTTTGTGACTGGGGCAAAAATAGATTCCCCCACATCCTCTAAAAAGCATCAGCACATGTCTAGAGCTGAGATTGGGCATGAACCCCAGCAGTGATTCACTCCTATCCCCCCAGGCAGCAGTGCCACAACAAGGAGAGAATGCTGTGGCTCTCTCATACTGTCGATGGAGAGATCTGTCCTACCCCAACCAAAGCCCTGGTCAGAGCCACTGTACATCTACTGATCACACAAAAAGCTCTTCCTGATTTCTTGGAGGCTTGTGGGAGCAATTTTTTTCAGCTCCAAAGTTTTGATTAGGGCTTGTCTTCCAGTAGCCAGGAGGTCACAGTGTCTGGATAGATCACAACCTGAACATCTGCATCCTATTACCCAGCACAGTGATTATTTTTCAACATTCCCCATGTCTTCTAGCAATGACAGTAGTGATTAAAGCCTGGAGTGGATTCCTGAGTAGCGTTTCAACTTCCCTTACTTTCACATCCTGACCGTAAACAGGAGAATAGGGCTTTCCTTGGGCACTAGGTCAGGAAGTCCATGTGCCTTATGGTGATACTGATGCACTGATGAAAGCCCGGAGATGTCAACTGGTACAAAGCAGCTGAACAAACCTGCCAGGGGGTGCCAACAATAGCAGGATGTCACTGCAGCTTGCAGGGAGGATGTTTCCATTCACTGATTTGGCTCTGGTGCCAAAAGCCATCCACTGGTCCAAGGAATAAAGCTATTGTCTCCAGGAAGTGACCACAAGCAGATCCTGGTGGCTCAGGGTGAGTGACGGGGATTTGGTTTCCCATCTGCAGTGCCAGAGTAGCAAGAACTTGAGGTGTACAAGGCGAGCTTTGGGCAGAGCACCTCTGGACAGCCCCATTAGCAGCTGTCACTTGGTCTGGAGCTTCTGTTACATAGGGGCTCCATAAACCTTGTGGTTGGTGACTGGGACTTTATTATTTCTTTCTTGGGGGAGGGAAGGGAGACGAGTCAGAGAGATCAAGGAGCCAAGAAGAGAAGGATTAGCTGGGTCAAGTCTATAGCAAGGGGCTGTAGCTGCCAAGGAAGTACTCCAGCTGGGATACAGCTTCAAAATTTCCAAGGAGGCATTAATGAGCCCACATTTCTGGGCCACTGGGTTTGAGCTTGTGCAGGTCAGCATTCAACAAATTTCTTTCACCATAATTTTTGCTGCAAAGTTTTGTAAGGCAGCCAAAGGCAGGAAACTGTCTATAAACGAGCGCAACTGCTCCGGGTGGGTCCCAGCGCTGAAAGCAGCTGCTGTCTACGCTCTGGATCTGGCCAGCAAGGAGAGAGGAGGCCGGACTCGTCTAGCTGCTCACTCCTTCCCTGGGGAAAAGGGGCTGTGGCACACGCCTGTGTGCACACCCTGCATAGCAGCTCCTGCTCGCTCTCCCTCACCATGTGCTTTTGCAGTTCTTCCTGTCCTTGTACCTCTTTACCTGCCTGGTATTTCTCTGCTTGGCTATGTCTGTCTGTCTCTTCCTAGGCATTTGCAGATGTCCCATCCCCACGTGCCTGCCTGCATGTACACCCATGGTTACGTGTCTCCTTTAGCCCCAAGCACACGTCTTGCTCTTAATAATTGCTTAGGTTGCTTGGTGGCTATGTGCACATCTACGTGCATCTGTATTTTTCTGCTCGGCTACACTCACGAGTCTCTCCCCCCACATCTGCCTTCCAGCGCCTGCCTGCATCTCTGCTTGCGTTTGTACATCTTCCTCCACTGGCTCTATTTGTCATGGTAAACAGGACAGACACGTGCATCCAAGCCTCGTGTGCCCAAGTCAGCTGGAATCATGCTGGTCAAGAGCTGAGATGGAGGAGTGGAGAGGAGGAGGGGGGAGAAATGTGAAGGGGAGAAACAGGGCTGTTGGAAAAGGCCTAAGGCACAGCCCATCTTCTTGCTACCTATGCACTGCTCTCATGGAAAAGATCCTGAGATAAGTCTGCTCATTAAGATAACGACTTGGGTGCCCATGGAGCTGCAAGCCACCAAGCTGGAGAAGTGCACAGGTCTCATTCACCCCCTGAGACCAAGGCCAGAAAGGGTGAGTGTGTCCTGAGGCTGCCACCTTGCTGGGGCTAACAGGGGTCAAGGGCGATGGGCACAGGTACTCACCAGAGCTCAGTCAAAAGGGGAGCGCTGCAGACGGTTGAAAAAGGCAGATGCAAGGCAAAAATACTCCAATTTCAGATAAATGGGGCATGAGCAATTAAGAAGTAATATTACATCTCTCCCTCGAAGAGAAAAGACGGCCAGGACTTTTTTGTAAGGGACTTTGTTCTTAAGCTTGTAAAGACCTCTGCAAAGCCTTGGTTAAAACTTTGTCCTCCACATGACAATTCTGGCCATCACACCATGTGCCAGCTGAATTGCCACCTGCAGTGGGGGTCTTCCTCGCCCTGCCCACATGGGTGGTGGGTCAGGAGGGAGGATGCTGCAGTGAAGGCTTGGTGAGACTAAGCATCTGAAAGCACTAGCAAAGGGCAAGGGAGCTGTGGCAGCTGTGGGAAGTTTGAAGAGTGCAGAGGACCCTGAAGGACCAAATTAGAGGACACAGAAGAGGCTGGCTGAGAAATCCTGTGGGAGGAAGGACTGGCAAGGTTTCTGGAAATGTAGCTGGGAGGAGGGACAGAGCAGGCTGGCTCTTGCCTCCTGCATGGCACATGCCACACAAGCGGTCAGAGCTGCCCCAGGGCACTGGCAATGCTGGCAGCATTCACGTGTGCAGGGGGGCAAGGCAGAGGCTGTGCTGGGGTGAGACACGGGTGGGGAGAGAAGAGTTGCAGAGGCAGGCATAGACCTCGAAATAAGATAAAAATGAGTCAGCTCTACCAGCTGATGACTACAGGGGGTACTGGAAGATGTCAACGTTTCTATCTCACTTTCTGGAAAATACCCAGCCTCACACATGTTCCCCAGTGGAAAACTACTGCAGCAGAAGTCACAAACGGACGCACATCATTCAGGTGAGAGGGTTGGTGAGACAGGCTGTGATGCCCAGCTGAGGGGCCGCACTGCTAGGCACCGCTCAGACCTGGTGGTGCCAGACCCAGACCCAGTGCACACTGGCCACCCCCTTCCCTGCATGGCTTTCCAGGTGTCCCTTGTCCCCTGCAGCTGGAGCTAGCTCACCTGGGAGCAGCTAACTCCTCTGCTCAGATACCTCAAGATGCACATCTGCATCCTTGGCTGCTACATCCCACCCTCCATGCAGGGGTGCCCACCCACCAGCATGGAGGGACAGCAGCTTTTGACCTTTTTCCTTCAACTAGCATGCTAGTTTAAGGATGGTTGGTTTTTTCCTCCCCCTCCTGAAGTACTTCTGATGCTCATGAGAATTCAGCAAAAGCAGTGATGCCACATGGAGGGCCTTACAGCAGTGTCTGCCTCCCCTCTGGCCAGCAGAGAGGAACCCTCTCCCAGGCTGTTGCTCACACTGAACACATCAGCTAGTGGGCAGCTTGGAAATTCAGCTTAATTCTGGCCTTTCCTCACAAATGACTAGCAGATGATTCAAGAGAAATCAAAAAAATCAGCGCAGTCAAGGCTAGAGGTCAAAAGAGGGATGCCTGGAGCTGTGAGTGCTCTCAGATACAGCAGCAAGAGGGGACATCTTCACTGCCCATGGAGGAAGGTTAAAAAAAAAAAAAATCTCACTACTTTTTTTCTTTCTTAACCACCCATTTAAGTCTCTGTGCCTTCCGCTTATTTCTTGCTAACTAATTAAATTTCCTCAGATGACCATGTCTCAGGGCAGAAGGCTGGAGTGGGGGGTGCACAGGTTGCCCAGTCCTCAGCCAGCCACAGGGAAGGTGCATCTGTGTTCACGCACCCCCACGCTGCCCACATCCAGACCCTGGCCACTTTGTAGAGTTGGATGGGGACATAACCAAAGGCACATTGCAATCTCCACTGCAGGTTAGGAGATAAGCAGCCCTGCCTTAATGAAGATGTGATATACCTGGCAAGGCTATACCACTCAAGGAGAACAACAGGCTCTTTCACTCTGGGTGCTAGCACAGCCAGGGGCAGTCACAGGACAGAGGGAACCATGGACGATAAATCAGCTCAGCACCACCAGCCATAGGAGGCTACTGCATTGGCCGTTGTTGGGAAGCCCTGGAATGCCCCACATTGGATTCTACCAGCAGTCGCAGCAGGAGAGCAAATCTGAAGGGCTTCAGCTTTGCTGAGACTGTCTTTTTTCAGGGCGGTTCAGGTGAGAATGGCAGCTCTCCAGTGCAGAGGGGAAAGCTGTATTTCTGCCTCCAGTCTCTGCTGAGGCAAGCCCACCCCAGAGGGAAAGGGCAGCATTACCACACCGAGAGACCTCTACTTGTGGCTTGAGAGACAAAGTCCCCACTGAAAGGAGCCAAATTGTTACTGTACATATTTAAAGGCACTGAATTATTAAGAAGAGATATCTTAAGGTGGAGCAGAGAGCTTTACAGATGGCTGGTATTAAATGTAATGGACCTCTGATGGTAAACCACCTGACTGCTGCAGGATGGTTTCTCAGATGCAGAGCAACTCAACACAGCCAGAGTGAGTGTGGTACAGATCATCATCACCCTAGGGAATTACTAGGTTTGGTAGCCCATTGCAGCCTTTGGAAGCATGACAGTGAGATACCCCCTCCCACCCCGCTCTCTGAGAATATCCAAATAGCCTTTGCTTTTGCTAGTGAGCCTTTCACTGTCCCACCAGAGCAGGGAAACAGGCCTTGCTAGCCTACAAAGCAAAAGTCTTTCTGAGCACTAGGGTAAGGCCAAACAGAGATACCTGACGTGAAGTCAGGGGAAAACATCATCACCTTACACAGTACTTGCAAGACTTGCACACAGCAGAGGTCCAAGGTACCGTGCACAGAGCCTGAGGTTTAGCATCTGTGACTGGCTGGGACTGATGGGTGCAGCATTTTTTCTCTAACACTTGGGCTGTTTGTCAGCAATGAGGAAGCCCTCAGATACTCTGTAACCAGACAGCTTCCCACCCTCCCACTTCCACGTGATTAAGGTCATGTAAGAGCTGGCTGTTGTTTCCAAGCCTCCTGAATTTGCCAAAATTAGGCTGAATTTGTGGAAACTGGCTTCCCGAGACCTCGGGCACTTCCTGCTTCGATTATGAGGCCAAAAACAACACAGCAGTGCTTGCTCTCTCAATTTTTGGTACAACTCCTTTAGTCCCACATGGAGTCACCAGTTGCAAAACTTACTGATTTTGAAATCTTGAAGGTCAAATATTTTGCCTTTTTCAAGGCTGCTCAAGCAGAACATCACTATGACACCGGGTACGGGAAAATTTTGGAAGTCAGTAACTCAGAGGAACATCTTCTGATAGCTAACACCAGCACCAGATGATCCTTTGCTATTAAATGGTAGCCTGAGGCATCTCACTTGCAGGAAATATTCCCACTTATTATGGGGATCACTGAGTAATGCTATTAGGGACCCAAGGAATAGGAAAGGACATCAGAGCTGACCACCCTGCTGCACTGGAACAAGAAAGCCTTTGCTCCAAGACCTCATAATTAAATATAAGATGAACAAGAAAGATGAAAACCAGGGTGGAGAGGAAGCCAAGGGCTGGAGGAAAGTGTGATGTGTACCAGAGCTTCAGGGACTGAGGCTTTCTATTCCTAATTAACAGACTCGCTTGTCTTATTTTCTGCTCTAACCACCTTATTAACCTTTTAAATATAGAAGGCTCCTCCCTGGCTATGTACACAGCCAGCCTGGCACCACCATCCATCTCAGCTACATCGCCACAGGTTGTATTTTCAGAACCACTTGATGGGTGGACTAATGGCCATATTTTTATTGCCAGCTCCTCAGATTTCAGGGGAGAAAAATAAAATAAAAAAGTGAGGCTTTTCAGTGTCATGAAAATGGCTAAAAAAAGCCTGGTTTGGTTTTGGTTTGGTTTTTTTTTTGTTGTTTTTTTTTTTTTAAAGGAATCTGTCAGGAGTTTATTTGCTGCTTAGTTTGAGAAATGTGAGGCTTGTAGGCTCATTTTTTCACACTTCCCCCACACACCCCCAAGGCCTGGAAAGATACTTTATTATTTTTAAATGAAAATGTGGTGTTTTTCATAATCACATGGCTCCAAGCTTTGGAGCTTTACTGGAATAATTACTAACTGTGAGTGCCTGTCAGTGCTGCCCAGTACAGCCACCTGTACAGAAATTGTGACGTTTCCATCGCATTTAAGATGATTTAAGTGAGGTCTCTTATCTTCTCTTCAGGGTTTTGAGAAGTAATATTTAATATGAAAAGCATTAAAGTGATTTACAAATAATTGTGATTGCTGATATGGGTTTGATGTACAAAAGGGTACAAACTGAAAAGGGGTGTGGGGTTTTTTTGTTGTTTTGGGGTTTTTTTTAATTATCACTATCAAGAAATTATTGAATTATCAAAAATTATCTAAAAGTTTCCCTGTAGGTAGCACAAACAAAACTCCAGCAGGATGCAGAGGAAGATCTGGGTGCAGATTAAGAAGAAGAGAGCAAATGGTATGCACAGTGCTAGAGCTGGGAATAAAACAAAAATAAATAAAACCAGGCACGACTTTCTCTCTCCGTCGCCCTGCAGAACTGCAGCAAAGACTTCAGTCTGAAGCTTCAGTCAGAAATCTCCCGTCCAAGATGATGTTTCTCACAGTGGAAATCCAACCCCACCCCAAAGGACAGGGAGGGATTATTTTAACCTCTGGTTCAGAGCCAAGTCTCCAGCCGCGCTGCAATAGGCAGCAGGCTGGTCCGATGTGGTTACTGCTGCAGCGCGGCTCCAGCTCCCACTCCTGCTCCCCGCCAGCCCACGGCCGTACGGCTGTGACTGTGGCAATGCCTCTGCTGTGGGCAGGTCCGAGATGGCCCCGTGCACTTTGCATACACCCGCTCCGGCCAGAGTGACTCAGTCGCACCCTGGCATGCCGACGATGCCTCTTGTTCTTCAGAAAAGCTGGGTGACATGAGTCATTTGATTGCACCAGCACAAGGCTAAACGCTTTGGGCTCCCTGCAGCTGGCTCAGATGCACAGAGTGTTCTCACCCTACTGGCTGCAACTGGGACATGCTCATCATCTGTGGTCCCTGTGCCTGCAGCTGGAAGCCCCTGGCTATGACATGAGGACACATCTGCTTTGTAGGACAGGAGACGTGTACCAGGGGCCCAGCAGCAAGCTCACAAGAGGTGCTCGTCTCCCTGCCAGCAGCCAGGCACAGTAGGTGAGCATGCTTTTTACTGTGGCTCTTTTGAGCAGGGGGCACCTGTAGGGTCCAGATCCCTCCTGACATCATATTTCCCACACCCCACCACACTGTCTGTAGGGCAGGGCTGGCTGCTGCGCTGCAAGGGCACATGGAAGGCTAGATATCCCCACTGGGGTCACCCCTTCTCAGCTGCACCCCAGGGGCTGCTGGCAAGGAGGGAGATTTCTGGTGGGGCACACTACAGGGGAGCAGACAGGTAGTACTGGAGTGCTCACAGGTACACACTACAAGGCAGCATCCCCAGGGCTGAACCAAGCTGTGCCACGTGCCAGCAAGGAGTCACACCGACAGCCTGCTGCTCTTTGTGCCCTGGCCACCCGTCCCAGGGAGTGCTGCCTTCAGAAGTCACAACAGGGTTGGGCTGACTTGCTGACACAGGGCATGCCCTTGCTCAGCAATTAATTTGGATGCAAGCAGCATTTGCATGTTAATTACTCTGCCTAAGTAACACCATGTGTGGAGTAGAGCAAGTGCTTTTCCTCTACTCTGAAATAACTCCATTTATAGACAAGCTCTTTGAGCTGGATGAGGCTCAAAGAAGATACCAAGGTGCTGCCTGCAGTTTCCACATGGCACGATGCCAGCTTTGCCGGACTACTACATGGGATCAGGGAAGCCTGGGGCTCTCCAAATCAGAGTAGGAGGGCAGAAATAATGCAGAGTCCCCTCCACACCAGCTATCCTCACATGAGTGGACTTGCCTTTGGGCTGCTACAGCCACCAGCTACCTCAGTGAGCTGATATCTGGGCGACCGGGAAGGAATTTGGACCCAGTGGATGTGGCTACCAGCACACAGTGCTGCCATTAAAGAGGCACACGCCACCATCACAGTGCTAGCAAGCCAAAAGTCTGGCGTTAGGACTGCATGCAAAGCGCCTGGCTGCATCTGGCCCCCGCACTGGCTGAGGACACCTCGCTCCCAGTGAGGGGGGCTGCAGGGCTCAGCAACCCGGAGCCTGCACAGTGCTCTAGGGAATGGTAGGGCAATGAGTGAGTGTGTGAGTGTGTGAGTGTGTGTGTCCCCTCCAGCTCATCTGTGGGTTTAAAAGCTCTTCCGGTGAGAAGGAACAGGAAGGAGCTGTGTAAAAGGCTGCTGAGAAATATTTAAATATTTCAGTTTCCAGCAGAACTTGAGTCATTTGGAATGGAAAGTTTCCATTGCCTAATAAATCTAGCTCACTCATTTAAAAGGGGGGAGGGAAGGGGAAAAAAAAAAAAAAAAAAGAAAAAGAAAAAAGAACAAGGACAACTTTTGGTATTGGTTTGAGGAACATAGCAGTGCAGCAGAGGCACTGACATGCACCACCCACCAGCAGGTACACGATGTTCTTGGCCCAGGCTGGAGCCAAGGAGGAGCACGGGGCAGTGAGGCAGGGACAGGGCAATGGGTGCAATAGCTGCCCAGGGAGAGCCTGACACTGTGAACAGTTAATGCAGAGGAAAATTTAGGATTGGATCAGAGCAGGTAGAAAAAAACCCAAACAAGCAACAACAAACCACTGCACACCCTTAGGTGAAATTAAAATGCATGAGAAACTTTTCAGGAGGTTTTTGTGCAGCTGCCCAAGTCTGAAGCAACAAGTCTGCATTACCTGACTGGGAGGGCAAATTCAGGCCAGGGGCACAGACACACCGAGCTGTGGCTTCTGCCCAGGGAGGGCACATTTTACGTTGGGCAATTATGCTACTGGGATAGCAGGGATGGCTCCGGGGCTGGATTAGCATGAACCCAGGAGTCCTCTGCTAAAAGCACAGGTAGTGGGACAGAGCATCAGTTCCACCTGCCCCAAGTCGAGCTTGTTCCTAACAAAATGCTTTCTAGAGGACCACATTCCTCACAACAGGTTTTGAAAGGAAAGGAGGAAGTTGTGGGAGGAAAGAAGGAGGTTTACATGTGCATAGTATTTTCAAGCAGCCCTCGGCTGTCCCGATGGCTCCCAGGTGCGGGATGCCGCGGGGCTGTCGCCGCCCCAGGGCCGGTGCCCGGCGGCAGCCCCAGCGCGGAGGGGCGGACGGCGGGGCTGCAGTGCACCCCAGCGGCTGCCGCTCTCCCGCGGACCGGGGTGCAGAGCGCTCCGGGGGCTGGAAGAGGGGTCCCTCTGCATCTCTTGGAGCATCCCCTCAGGCGTCCCTGCTGTGAGATTCTGTAGCATCTGCATGCAGCCAGCATTCTCCCCAGTGCCCTTCTGACAGAAAAACCTTTTCATAGAATGGTTTGGGTTGGAAGGGACATTTAAAAGTCATCTAGTCCAACCCCCCTGCAGTGAGCAGGTTCATCTTCAACTAGATCAAACTGCTCAGAGCCCCTTCTAACCTGACCCTGAATGTTCCCAGGGATGGGGCATCGACCACCTCTCTGGGCAACCTGTGCCAGTGTTTCACCACCCTCATGATAAAGAGATTCCTCCTTATATCTAGTCTAAATTTACTCATTTTCAATTTAAAGCCATTACCCTTGTCCTTCCACAACAGGCCCTTTCTTATAGACCCCCTTCAAGTATTGAAAGGCTGCAACAAGGTCTCCCTGAAGCCTTCTCTTCTCCTGGATGAACAACCACAACTCTCTCAGCCTTTCTCCATAGAAGAGGGGCTTCAGCCCTCTGAGCAGTTTTGTGTCCCTCCTCTGGACCTGCTCCAACAGGTCCATGTCCTTCCTGTGCAGAGGACTCCAGAGCTGGACACAGTGCTCCAGGTGGGGTAGTAGAGGGGCAGAATTACCTCTCTTGGCCTGTTGGCCACACTACTTTTGCTGCAGCCCACGATATGGTTGTCCCACTGGGCTGCAAGCACACATTGCTGGCTCATGTCCAGCTTTTCATCCACTGGCACCCCCAAGTCCTTCCCCACAGGGCTGTTATCACTTAATCCTCTAGCCTGTATTGATACCAGGACTTGCCCCAGCCCAGGTGCAGGACCTTGGCCTTGTTGAACCTCAAGCTTGTTCATGTCCCTCTGGATTGCATCCCATCCCTCAGGCACATCAACCACCTTTTCAATCCTAAAGTCACTTTAAAGCCGGAAAGCTTCTCTCATTACCCTGCTTTCCCTCTAGCCTGGTCTCCCTTCATCAACAGAGCATGGCTCGGCAGCCAAAGACAGAGCTTGCAGGACCACGGGCACATGGCTCGGAGAGCCAGGGGCTGCTTTCATCAGGTGAGGGCACACACAAAGTAAGTAAATGGAGCAGGACTCTTGGCAGCATCTTCTTCCCTGGTGCCAAAAAGATGTGTGTCCCAAGGAAGAACATAACTGAGGTAACCTGGAGCCCCCTCATCCCTTTCTTTTCAGAACTCACAGCTCTTCCAGGGGAGAAGTATGGGGATTGCACTGTGACACTCTGGAGGGCATGAGTGGGCACACACAGGCTGTGGGGCATCCAAGGGATCACCTACTTGCCCCCTCCTCAACTTGCATGCAGCAGACCCTACAAGCTCAGGAGCACAGGAGAAGGAGACCAGGGAAGGCTTTTCCTGGAAGGCCATAGGCAGAGCTTGAATGGGGGGAGCTGCACACCCACTGTCACCCAGAAGGACACCAGAGCATCTAGCTGCTTGTAACATGGCTGGAGTGATGCCCTGTCCCTGATGGGGAGAAATATATACAGGAAGGCTCCCCTCCACTTGGAGATGCAGCTGCAGTGCAGAAACTGCCCCCAAATATAGCATTAGGTCCCTTCATGTTTTGGTGGGATTGAGAGAGGCAGCCCACAGCAGGACTCTGACCTGAGCTGGCCAGATCAGGCAGCAGAAGGAGGGCAGGGGAGCCCCATCTCCCTGCCATGGGTAAGTCTATTGCATCCACTCACACCCTGCCACTGTGTTTCTGGGAAGATAGCAACAGCGGTCCAGATACTCATATAGCTTCCTTGCCAAGCTAGAAAATTACAGAATTACTGCAAATACTGCTATTTATGGTCAGTCTGAGAAATAACATCTTTCCGGGCACTCCTGCTCTGTTGCAGGATCATCTTTTAAACAGAGGCCAGGGCAGCACGATGTATCATGCTCCCCTCACGACAAACTTGCAGCTACAGCCAGAAACTATTGAAACTAATAAAAACTATTTACATCCAAGGCACAATAAATGTTGCAGGTGGAGCAATTTGACAAGAGATGGCTCTATAATCACCAAGAAGGATTTAAACAAATGAATGGAAAGGAAACCACACCATTAATGATACCAAATTACAATGGAGAGAAAACCAACAGCATCACTAACAGCAGCAGCAGCTTTTCTGCATACAGGAGCAGCTGTACAGCCACAGATGACTTCCTCGGCTCAGTACATGCTAAGGGGTCAGGCATGAGGGCTGGTAGAGCTGGGTCCAGATCTGCCTTCCACCCTCTGCTGTGTCACCTTGGACAAGCCACTGGCCAGTACACCAATACAAGTAGAAGCCTAGAATATGCAACACCACAGCCATGCCTCCCTTTCCCTCCTAAAATCTTGCACAATACGACCTGTGCCAAATGTCCATGCTTGGAAAGAGAAACTACAGCTCCCCCACCTTAAAAGTTCTACTAAATCCAGTCTGAGTCTTACCCAGTTCTTGGGGGCTCTTGGATGGGGCTGATGCTTGCAGTACGTTCACATCTTGTCCAGGTCAGAGAGATGAAAGGGTCTAAGGATGCTTTTGGGGATGTTGTCTTGAAAAACTGAAGGGAAATAGAAAGAAGAAAAAGAGGGAGTCCAGGTGATTTTAATGGTCATGTTCTTTCAAAACACTATCATGTGTTTTACATCACAAGTGTTTCAAATGAGACTCCAGCACCTGCATTTCATTTGACCAGGGGTTTGTTATAGAGCTTTTCCAGCTCCTAAGAGCAGCCCACTGAAATTAAAATCAATAGATGTGAATTTTGAATTCCAGCCTCTTATAGAGTGATGTTTAGACCGAGCTGTTGTCCAGTGTATGTAGGTAAGAACCACTATATTGCTTCCCACATAGCTCTGCTGTTAGTATTAGAGGACTTTCTGGGCTGATATTAGTGCTTATATTATGCCCTAGAATTTAGCACATACTATAGTTTTTCTTTATTATTAGTCACAGCCCACATCAGTCTCTCTGCAAACTGAGAAAGGGATGTCCCTGTTCATAACTCTGAGTTTTGTGTGAAATTTCAGTGTAGGCTTAGCACAGCAAGTTTGTGGGTACCCCACCAACCTCTCAAGGAGCTGTGCCTGCAGTGCCCTGGACACAGGGTAAACCAGAAATGTGTATTAGGACTCTCCTAGGCTGCTTTAGGCTGTATTTTAACTACTGAGTATTGCCAAAATGTCT
>JAAGNO010017967.1:1429-17189 GCA_033439905.1 Ceryle rudis
GGAACAGACTCCCCAGAGAGGTGGTGGAGTCTCCTGCTCTGGAGACTTCCAAGACCTGTCTGGATGCATTTCTGTGTGATCTGCTCTGGTTCTGCCCTGCTCTGGCAGGGGGGTGGACTCAGTGATCTTGGGAGGTCCCTTCCAACCCCTGCCATGCTGTGATTCTATTAGGTGAGTAATCACAGAATGATAGAATGCTTCCAAAGGTCACTGAGTCCAACCCCCCTGCAGTGAGCAGGGACATCCTCAACTAGAGCAGCTTGCTCCGAGCCTACTGATAACACATGTATGATATCCAAGAAGTGATATGTATGATGTTATCCAACAAGTGATGCCTCATCCTTTCACTCCAGCGAACTTCAAATTCTCACCCGCTCTAAACCGGTGTAGGTCCAGGGCAATCAACAGAGCTGATCTGATTTACAGTATCTGAGGCTTTGGCTGTGTGAGGGGTCTTGACATTACTCCAGTACTTCTCTGCAGACTGCTATGCTCTGCAATAAAGCACCACCAGGACGCATGATAGAATGAGAAGGCTTTAAAAATAAATGAATGAGCAAATAAATAAATAAATATGGCTTGAAATCTCCTTTTCTTCAGGTTGAGAAATCATCATTTCCTGCTTGCACTGTAGCCCTGACCCATTCCTGCCGATTGTTCCACTTCAGAGGAATTAAATGAACAAAGATCTGGGAAATAATTGGACTGAATTGCAAACCTGAGGAAAGCTCATTTGGCTTCGTTCCCAAGGGAAACACTGATTAGATCCACCTTGAAAAGCCACTCACGTCTCAACAGCTTGAGTTATGATATGGAGCCAGTCTGTGGCGTGGGAGCTCGGATGGATAAGACTGTGCAGTTCACACGTGCAAATGCAAGACAAAAGGATTCAAAAGAAATTTAAAAGAAACCTAAACAAACAAACAACAAAACCATAAACAATGAATAGAAATGTTCAAACGGAGCATGTGAAATCCACAGCCACAGGTATTTCCACAGTTCTGAAACAGCCTGATCCTGTGAGGAGCTGACTGCTGCAGAAAACTGGACATAGCCAAGCCATTCTCAGAAGCTGGCCCTGCTAGAGCGAGAGACGGCCTGATAAACAGAAGGGCACACGTACCTGTTTACTGTGCCACCCTCTAATCTTCGTGCTGCCCTAACTATAAGTGAATAAACTCTATTTATTTTACCTTAACCCGCACCCATGGATGGGAGGTGCAGTAAGGGGGGAGGAGAGGAGTGTGCGTTATTCTTTTTTTAACTGAAATGAATGAAATTTTCATTGGTTTGCATAAAAATAATACACAGCAGCTGCCGTGTCCCATTGAAATCAATGGAAAGCGTCCCACACGCTTGGTGTGGCAAGATGGAATCTGTGATATATAAACAAAAGCAGTAACATCCACCTAAAGCCGGTCATTTTTACAAGCAAAAAATCACAACAGAAGCCATTACAGACTAAACTTTCCAAAGAATGAAGCCTCTACTATTGTTTGGTGTTCCTGCCTCAGCAAACAGAGGCATTGGCATAAGAGGAAACAAAGAGGTAGATAGATAAGGAACCTTCCTTGCCCAGAGTGATCACTCAGCTGTATCATTTCTGTAGCACAGCCACTTTGCAGAGCATTTCACAGCAAAGCGAGTACCTGCCCATGTCCAGTTCTCTGTCAGAAGAGAGCACAGGGTCACTGGTCAAAGGGGACACAGCTCGTGACCTAAGAGAGGTGTGGAAATTCCTGCTGACCTCAAACCTACCTGTGAATTCACTTACCATCCCGCGTGAGTCCAAGGGCCCGAAGCCACAGGCTCAGAGAGCCGTGCAGAAGCCCTGCAGATGCTCAGGGAGCTGTGGAGATGATCCTGTGAATTTTCATGCTGCTCTGTTTAAACAAACCCACTGGCAAACGCGGCCTTGTTAACGCTTCCCAGGTGACTGGCTTCAGCAAGGAAGTATACATAAGAACACTTCTTTTTTTTCATGTTGCTTCTCGGGACAATTCTATCTCTTAGCGAAAAATAAAACTACCCTGCTGTCTCTAGGGGAAAACTCAGCAAAATACCCGTCAGGCCTGGGGCACTGGGAGGGATACGGCCCGACTCTGCCAAACGGAATAAATTGGCATTTTCAGCCACATAATGGTGATCCATTAGCGGCAAGCTAGAAGGAAAGAGAGAGACTTATATGAAATATAAAGTAGGGCTTAAAAGCTTTTCTCTGTGTGCTTTACAAAGGCAGCTGCTGTCATTGCTGGGCCTCACCAGTGAGTCTGAGGCAAGTCAGCTGACAGTCTGCAGCCAAGTGCTGGTAATCACAGACTAAAGCTGTCTCTTTCATGAACTCACAAATATCTTGGACCTAACAATGATCTGCCCACACTCCTGGATGGCCTGTGTCCTGAGATACACACGACAAATGATGAATCTTAGGTCTCTAACTGCTTTCTCTCGAGTGCTGCGACAAGATGCAAGCTTAGTACTAAGGAAATTAAAGATCTAAAGAAAGCGTATGGGAAGCTACTTTGGGCTAACAGCTCTCAGCATCCATGTGCTGACCCTCATTTCAACACCACCTCAAGCAGGCTGATGCCTCCTATCAGAGAGCATCAAACCACCCAAGGAATCTGGGGAAGAAAAAAAATCCTGTCCTCACTTTGGATTTACTTTAGAAGACATCATCTATTTCCATTTACTGTACACAAGGCTGAAGGTGTAGAGTCAAGCATTTGAAAATGCGACAGAAAGGTCAGTATTTCAGTAAAGAGCTGAGTCCTCCTGAACCTTCATTTATCTGGCACTGCTAAACGTCTTTACATGACTTTCTGCAGACCAGTAAGTAAAGCAGGGCAGCAGCTTCCCTCCGACGTGGTTCCACACCAACAACCTGCAGCCAACCCTGCAGTACTCAAATGGTGGCATCGCTGGCAGAGACAACCAGCCCCAGCCCACACGAACTAGATGAGGCAAAGGTGAAACACTGAAGTAAGAGACCACAGAAACACAGAAACATAGAATGCCCGGGGCTGGAAGGGACCTCTAAGTTCATCCAGTCCAACACCCCTGCAGTGAGCAGGGACAGCCTCAACTAGAGCAGGTTACTCAGAGAGCCAGCCAACCTGAGCCTGAATGTCTCCAGGGATGGGGCCTCCACCACCTCCCTGGGCAACTTGTTCCAGTGTCTCACCCCACTCAGGGTAAAGAACTTCTTCCCAATGTCCAATCTAAATCTCCCCTGCTCTAGTTTCAAACCATTGCCCCTTGTCCTGTCACCACATGCCCTTGGAAACAGCCCCTCCCCAGCTTTCCTGTAGCCCCCTTCAGATACTGGGAGGCTGCCCTAAGGTCTCCCCAGAGACTTCTCTTCTCCAGATTGAACAGACCCAGCTCCCTCAGTCCATCCTCACAGGAGAGGTGCTCCAGCCCTCTGATCATTTTTGTGTCTCTCTTCTGGATCTGCTCCATCAGGTCCTTGTCCTTCTTATGTTGAGGGCTCCAGAGCTGGCCGCAGTGCTCCAGGGGAGGTCTGCCCAGAGCAGAGCCGAGGGGCAGAATCCCCTCTCTCCATCTGCTGGCCGTGCTCCTTTTGATGCAGCCCCAGGATGTGATCGACCTTCTGGGCTGCAAGTGCCCATTGTTGGCTCATGCCCAGCTTCTCATCCAGCAGCCCCCCCAGGTCCTTTTCCCCAGGGCTGCTCTCTGTCACCTCCTCCCCGAGCCTGGATTGATAATAAGGATTGTTCCGGGCCAGGGGCAGGACCCTTTTAAAGAGCATTTTGAATGCTCTTAAAGAGCAAATATCCGTGGCTGAGACAGGTGGTAACTGCTGTACGATGCTATCAGGATGACCACAGAGGACAAAGGCAAAGACACCAGGAGTCTTTGCCACTGAGAACACGCTGTATAGAAGCTTTGCATAAACAAACAAGGTGCCTGAGAGCTCAGGTCAGGGACTGATGTGCTCCCTCGCTGCTTTACCTAGACTGAGCACATTACTGGCTCGCACTGCTGTTTTGGTGGGAGAGGCGGGTTCTTGTTCAATAGCTCTTCTGCCTCTGTCTGGGGGAGGCATCTTCTTCTGTAGTGTGAGCTCCAGGCTACCCGTGCCCCTAACTCCTTTGAGCTTACACACACATGAGGCGTGATAACTCATCACGCACTGCCACAGCCTGTCCTAGCTTATCAGGATGCATGTATCCATCAAGGCAGCGAGATCATCCTAGTTTCAGAGCAGCTTGTTCTAGTTCCATGCCAACAGGAGCTTTATTTCGGCAAACTAAAACCACACTTAAAATCCTGTACAACAACCAAAGACCCTCCAGAGCAGTAACCAGCAGCACAACGTATCTGGAAAAGCTGATGCTGCCCATGCACGAGGAATGAGGAGGACTATGCATCACCCTGTGCCTCGACCTGAGTAGGCTTGTGGGGGTGTTCCAGCTGCCTCAGGGCGGCTCAAGGCATGGGTATCAGTAGATCTTTGCTAACGTGACGCAGCACCTATGAACACTATGCAGTTTACTGTCTACTTCAGGTCGCATTCAGAGGGACACCAAGGCACTGTAATACAGTGCTCTGGATTAGCAGCCTGCAAAGAGATTGCAACTAATCTTCTGATGCCTCTTGGAAAGTCAAATGAGAAACGGCAGCACAGCTGCCACGGGGAAAAAGGATTTCCCACAATGGGGCCTCTTTTATTTTTCCAGCACAGAGGAAACTCAGGGAAAATTTTGGGTGTTCAGCAAACCGGAGGGCTAGAGACAAACCCGGAGAGGTTTTGGAAATAGCTTCCGAGGCTTGCACCAAGGCACGAGAACTCAGGAGATCACTCCTGCTAAAATCCTGTGTGACTGATGAGAGTTAACCAGGCTTGCACCTGCTTACGCACAGAACAAGCACTGGCTGATTTGATGCCCGCAATGGTGAGAGGGAAACAAACATCTTGGCAGATTATATTCATAAAGGTTAGCTCCCCATTTATTGCCTTACAAGCGGAGAAGAGCACTGAGGGACAAGTTTCATTCCCTAGAAAACAGCATTCCTAAAGTCAGGTTATCCTTAAACTCTTTTCCAGCCAAAGGAGAGGGGGACTGCTAGAAAGCACCACGTGCTACGTGGTTTTATGCAGATATAAGGAGACTAAAACTGAGCTTCAGATACTTGTGTCATGCTGCTGAGAGACTGGGGAGGGGAGCTCAGCCATGTAGCTGTCTTTCATAGAGAAGAACTAAAAAGTCATTTTTGGTTTTAGCACCCTTCTCCCAGTGGCAAATAATATTTCATTCTAGGGCTATGTCATTTGCCTTGACCTCTTCCTCAAAGCATGGACCGATCAGTACGTAAACAGCTGGTGAGCAGCATGTGCCCGTAACTCAGAGGTGAGCAAGCCCAGATGTCTGCTTTATATGGTAATTCACAGTCTGATCGCTCATTCCCGTTCCTTAAACACAGGACAAAATCAAAGCCTCTGAAATCACACACTCACAGAATGGTAGGGGTTGGAAGGGACTTCTGAAGATCAGATTGTACAGGTTAAAATGGGTCAAGACTGGTCTTTTGAATGTATTGACCTCTCTTTAAGCAGTACAGGGTGAGGAGGCTTGGAAAAGGAAGAAAAATGGACCACGAGTTACTAACAGCTGCCAGCCTGTCACTGGGAGGCTTCCCCTTGGTAGATCAGGTTCCACCCTGCAGAGTCACACATTCACAGGAGAAAGGATGCCCCAAATTCCAACTACAGAAAATGATGGGGCTTTGCTCTTTTGTGCCATTTAAAAAGCACATCCTCTCAAGCTTTCCCCTTGAGTGTCACCCATTTCTCTGTGGCAGTAAAATATGCAATCTCCTGCTGCTCTCACGGCCAGAATTAAGCTAAAGATTCCATGATATGAAAATCAGAAAGAAGAGGCAAAGAAAATTGGTTTTGTTAAGGAAGATATGAAGGAAGTCTCTGTGTATCTTGTGTGCTCGGGATGAAAGCACACAGTGGTGATGATGATGATGCTCTTTGACCATGAGGGCTGGCAGAGCTGCATGGGACTAGCAGGCACAGCACCACTCATCCCAGCCGGTGCTGAGGTGGATAAATCATAGAACCACAGAATCATTAAGGTTGGAAATGACCTTCAAGGTTATCAAGTCCGACTGTCAACTAAATATTATCAGGACCACTAAACCATGTCCTGAAGTGCAACATCCAGATGATTTTTGAAGCCCTCCAGGGATGGTGACTCCACCCCCTCCCTGGGCAGCCTGGTCCAAGGCCTCACCACTCTCTCAGTGAAAATTTTTTTTTCCTAATATCCAACTTAAACCTCCCCTGGTGCAACTTCAGCCCATTTCCTCTCGTCCTATCACTGGTTACCTGGGAGAAGGGACCAACACCCACCTCACTCCAACCTCCCTTCAGGCAGCCATAGAGAGGTCTCCCCTCAGCCTCTTCTTCTCCAGACTAAAGCAGCCCGGGTCCCCCAGCTGCTCCTCGTGCTCGATGCATTTAGCCATTAAGAGAACAAACAGCCCATCACTCAGCTGCCAGCACTGCAGGCATACTCACAATGTCATTGGCTGAAAATGTATTTTTAAATCCACGTGCCAAATAATAGACACACTCAATACCCAGCTTGTTAAGATGAAGCGCTGCCTCCTGCTTGGCAAGGAAGGGTCTGAGTTTCCTTTGTCTTTTGCCTAAAAGAAAGGTTGATGATTATCCTTGGCATGAACTTTTCTCTGGTGACACCCCTCTTATAATTTACCCACTACTGACCTCATGCTGTCTCTCTTGATGGGAATGAAAAACTGTTTCAGCAAGTACCCAAATGTGCCTCACTCAGGAAAAAAACAAATGCCACCATGAATCCTGACAGGTGTAATTCTGGTGCCGTGGTGGCTGGTCTGCCACCATTCTGTAAGTTATCTATTCAGTTCTCTTTTATGGGCAACTCAGCTTCAGTGTCCCTGACCTCCTCCAGGAGCTTGCCTAGCCTCTGTAGTTTGTATCTTTCACTGCTTTGCATGCCTAGCAAGGGCAAAGCTCTTTCAGTACAAGGTGACACTCATGTTAGATCAATGCAAAGAGGAAAGAATAAACAGGCAGCATCTGTGGCTGGTAAATGAATGTACTGTGTGTGAAAAGACTTGCAGAACAAAAGCAAGCTCTGCAGACAGGCAAAGATGAAAAACGTGAGCACTAGTAGAAAGAAAACAAAACATTTTCAGCTGTTGTCCAGCTGTATTCATTGTATTGCCTGAATTCACCCCACTCACACATTTCTTGGTAAAAGGTTTGGTTTTCCATTTTCTTCATGAAAAGTGAGCATCATAGAATCCTAGAATGGCTTGGGTTGGAAGGGACCTTAAAGACCATCCAGTTCCACCCCCCTGCCATGGGCAGGGACACCTCCCACTGGACCAGGCTGCTCAGAGCCTCATCCAGCCTGGCCTTGAACACTCCCAGGGGTGAGGCGTCCACAGCTGCTCTGGGCAACCTGTTCCAGTGTCTCACCAGCCTCAGAGTAGATTCACAGTGTTGGATCAGCAAGAGCATGTGGAGATGGTAATTCTACAAACTGCTGGTACGTAAGGAGACTGTCCCCCACCAGAAATCCACCTTCACAGTCCTAACTAACACAGTCTCACTTTGTCCCAGCAAACAGGGAGACTCGTGCCCCAAAGACCCAAGGGCCCCATACTGCAGGGCGAGACCCTGCCCCAGCTCCAGCCAGGGCAGCACCTGGAGCGCAGTGTGGTACTGGTTCCTGTTGCAGCACGTACTGCACAAGCTGCCATTTCAAGTAGATGCTCACGGGACAATCTAAGGAGGACATAACGATTGAATCTGAGGAGGACTTTGAGCTTGAAGAAGTCAGCATCCACAAATATTTATTACTTACTGCTGGCCTGGATTTTGTTTTCAAGCACAAGGAAGAAAGTTCTGCTTTAACTTGGAGCCCACCAGCAGTTGTGTAGCTCTAGTAGTGCAGGATGGATCTTAAACCAATGCAGGCTGCCTATCACCAGAGCTGATCCATGCAGGTGCAGTGCTGTGATAGCCACCTTCATGGGGCTTCTGGTTGACTTAGGGCACTGGCAAAGCTGTCTGCAGGAAAAATAGGCCCAGAAAAGTTAAAAAGGATAAGCAGGAGAGGAAAACAAACAAACCAGCCAAACCAAACCAACCAACCAACAAACCAGCCAACCCCATAACCTGTATGTGGGCTCAGATGTGCTCTAATGACAACTCAAAATATATTCCAGGGTTAGGGAGAGCTAGGGTGGAGCTTCTGAGCCTAGTCTCGGCCAGTCATAAAGCCAAACAGGCAACGCTACCCCACCACTGCCAACTTTACATGAGGAGCCAGCAACCTGGATTTTTGGTGATCTGGTTCTGCTCTCCTGACAGAGCCTGAAATTGGGTCATCCTGGTGAAGCTCAGCCACCCAGCAAATCTAATTGGAAAATTCATCTTGTTGACAGACCACCATAATACTACTTGTCCCTTTAAAGCAGATCAGTGGAAAGAAGCAAGAGTATGAAAACACAACCTCGTGTACATCTGCAGCATGGTGTGGAACTCGGGACAGCTTGTGTTGTGCAAATGGCCCCACGGGAATGTTTGAATGAAAAGAATAAATCATCCTGACAATTTCCAGGCTTAATACAAAGCAATGCAAGAAAACATTTAACCAAACTCAGGCAGGAGAAAAGTCTTGTGGGCCACAGCTGGGAACACTAATAAATGTTATTCCATGACAGGTGCTTCTCGAGGTCAGACTGTGCACCCAGAAAGGAACAGCGAAATGGATCCTTAATAACAAGTGAAAACTCATCCATCACCATCCATATTTCTACAATAAATCAGTTTTTAAACGTAGCTTGTCTAAAGAACCAACAGTGATGGACGATCACCCTTCACGCAGAAGAACACCTGACCATTCAGAGTACCTGTGCTGCCAGTTTTGATCCCGCGCTTGGGTCATGTTCCTCTTTGTGTTTCCCACAGGTCTGCACTGCACCCAGGGCAGTGCTAAGGTAAGTTTTCTTCAGACATTTTTTCAAGGGGATCCCAGTCTTCGTCACTGTGGGCTGGCAAACAAGCCATTTGCACACACTTAACATGCAAAATGGCCTTAAGTTGCACCAGGGGAGGTTTAGGTTGGACCTGAGGAACAATTTCTCTACTGAGAGTGGTGAGGCCTTGGCACAGGCTGCCCAGGGAGAGGGTGGAGTCACCCTCCCTGCAGAGGTTCAAAATTGTGTGGACGTGGCATTTCAGGACATGGTTTAGAGGTCATGGTGATGTTGTGTTGACAGCTTTTATCAAGTCTGAGTCTCTGAATGAGGCTAGGCAGACATTTCAACACTCACTCTCTCACCCCACTCAAGTGGCCTGGCTGCAGTGTCATTCTGGCTACACACAGTCCACCATTCTCCTTTACTAAGGAAAAATAATCTATATGCCTTTGTTTTGCTCCACACTAAGACAAAAATGGGTATCAAAACCTCAAAATATTTCCCCCAAACTGACAGCTCAGTGTTCTCCTGGGCAATAGTTATGTGCACAGTGGATAGGATTCTCCTGACCAAGGATACACACACCTGAAGCAGCTGCCTAGAGTAGGCACTTATAATGTGCCCAAAGGAAGCATCTGAAAGGACATCTCTAAAACAGATCTTCAAAGACTCTCTTTTCCTCCACTGAATCACAGAATCATTTGGGTTGGAAAAGACCTTTACAATCATCAATTCCAGCCATTAATTCTACCAAGTCCACCCCTACACCATAGCCCCAGGCACCACATCTAGATGGCTTTTAAACACCTCCAGGGATGGTGACTCAGCCCCCTCCCTGGGCAGCCTGTTCCAAGGCCTGACAACCCTTGCAGGGAATTTTTTTTTCCTCATATCCAGTTTAAACCTCCCCTGGTGCAGCTTGAGGCCATTCCCTCTTGTTGTGTCACTAGTTACTTGTGAGAAGAGACCAGGACTTACCACCCTACAACCTCCTTTCAGGGAGCTGGAGAGAGCAAGGAGATTTCCCCTCAGCCTCCTCTTCTCCAGACTAAATAGCCCCAGGTCCCTCAGCTCTTCCTCATCAGACTCGTTCTGCAGGCTCTTCACCAGTTTAGTTGCCCTTCTCTGGACCAGCTCCAGCACCTCAATGTCTTGCTTGTATTGAGGTGCCCAAAACTGAACTAAAACAGTATTTGAGATGTAGCCTCCCCAGTGCCCGGCCCAGGGGCACCATCCCTGCCCTGCTCCTGCTGGACACACTGTTCCTGATCCAGGCCAGGATGCCCTTGGCCTCCTTGGCCCCCGGGGCACACGCTGGCTCCTGCTCAGCCGGGTCTCCACCAGCACCCCCAGGTCCCTTTCTGCCCAGCAGCTTTCCAGCCACTGCTCTACATGCCTGGAGCATTGCCTGGGGCTGTGACCCAAGTGCAGGACACAACATTGGCCTTGTTGAAGCCCAGATGATTGGCTTCAGCCCATCGATCCAACCTGTCCAGACCCCTTTGCAGAGCAGATCAACACCCCCGCCCAACTCGGTGTCATCTGCAAACTTACTGAGTGTGCTCTCTCCTCATCAAGATCATTGATAAAGATGTTAAACAGAAGCGGTCCCAGTTCTGAGCCCTGAATGTTCCTGCTCAACATCTTTTTCACAGAAGCCCAAAATCAGTCCAGACATCAAATCCAAGTTTGGGACCATGGTCAGAGCAATGTCACTAACTGTGGGCATCTATCGTTGTTGTTCTGCTGTGTGCTGGCTGCCTTGTGAACGACTGACAGGCTCTAAACTGCTGCCTTTGGCCACAATAATGTCATTTGGAGGCAACTCCCTTCTGGATGTGTGAAAAGCTTTAAAAGCAGGACTTTCTACCACATGAGGGGCAGCAAGGGACACAACAGGACAGCAGGATTTGCCCTTCCTTCCCTGGATCTGGCAGAAGCTCCATCTCGCCATATCTGGAGCCTGTTGCCACAGGTATCGACCGCTGAAGCTTTGGGTAAAAGTCATGGGAGCTGTGGACTTGAATACGGTGATGGTAAATGCTTGAACACGTCTGTCTGCATTTCTTATGCTTCTGGGCAGCTATTGCCTGCATAGGCTGTTATTTAAAATAACTGATAGAGATTTTAGACCTAAAGAGCTATATTACTTTTTTTTTTTTCCTTTTTTTGCTTAAATCTAAACACACCATTAAATGATGGTTAATGGAGGAGCAGAAAAAGAAAACACATTTAAAGGCATCTGCTGTGTGCCATTAGTGATTATCTTTCAAACTTAGACATTATGAGTCAAATTTTCCCCAGTTGAACCTGAGTGGTAGTTAATGAAACTGCAACCATTTCGGTCATGTAAAGTCTCAATGTGTTCATGGAGCTCAGAAGTTAAGGTGCAAAGTCTTCTCTGCCTAGGGGCAAACACAAATACCTTTCTTCATACGTGAGTTGGAAGGAATTGAATAAAATTCAGGTGGCCATGAGCTACACCACTTTATCCCCTAAGTTTTACAGGAATCTTTTCAGCCACAGTACAACACCGTAGAGGAGAGATTTCTATCTGCTTTCTTTCATTACAGGCACAGGGCAGTAGAGCTGAATTCACAAGCCAATCCACCCACCCATTCGCACTATTTTTCTTTTCAAGTTACGTTTTCTCACAGCCTTGA
Source organism: Ceryle rudis (assembly GCA_033439905.1). Taxonomy (NCBI): domain Eukaryota; kingdom Metazoa; phylum Chordata; class Aves; order Coraciiformes; family Cerylidae; genus Ceryle; species Ceryle rudis. The sequence continues at coordinate 13,102 of JAAGNO010017967.1, forward strand.
ATTTTGCGACAAATAAAACTGACTCAACACTGGGAGTTTTTATTCATTTTGAATTATATTCAGGCCCAATCCACTGATTTAAAGCAGTTTGGGTACAGCTTTATTAGCATTCCACAAATTACTTTGCTGTGTAGCAGACTGCAAAAGGACCGGTCTGAAGGATGCATTAATAATAATAAAGTTGATGGCGTGATGTGATAAAAGGTGGTTTAAGCAACGTTGTTTGGGGTAATTGTAATTAGCGGTAGCCATTTAAAGGTCCCAGCATGTGTTTTGTAAGAGTAGAAATGTTAAAACCTAGTGTCTTGGCCAGTTTCCAGCATAAGCAATTACATTCTTCCCACAGTAGTTAGCAATCCCTTGTTGCTTCAATTAGATACGGTGTTCTTCAGTTTCTCTCCAAGAGCTGTTGAGTTTTGTTACCGGTGCTGTTACACGGCTGTTGTGTTCCAGATGAGAGGTCCCAGTATTTTAGTTATAAATGAAGTGTTCCCTGCTTGTAAAAGGCTTCTGTAGAGTCTCAGAGCACTGCATAAATCAATAAACAACAGACACACTTGATATTGTACAGTGACTTGAGGGCAGGAGGAAAAATACAACAGGGAGGAATGGTACCAGCAGAAGGACAACACGAGGATATGAATAAAACACGGGCACTTATCCCTGTGCAGGGTACACAGGAGGGGGAAAGGGCAAAGGCAGTAGCAGAGGGCTTGTTCCTGCAGGAGGAAAACAAATAAAAGCCCAGAAAAACTGATTTGAATTGAACCAGCCACATGGTATCCAAAGAGAGCTTACTCCAGCTAATTTTAGGCATGGAAATAAGGACAGCTAGTCCCCAGATTCCCTCTGTAATGAGAGACAGAGAGAAGAGAGCTTCGAAAAGCAACACAACCAGTACCAACTCCTCGTGTTTCTACAAAATTCCTTAAATTGGTTGATTTCTTGCATGGGTGGTTACAACCTTGCTATCGTGTCCTTCATAGCTGCAGTTTGGTGAGATGTTCCTCAGTTTCCAAAGAACTGTGTGAAGAAATCTTCCCACAACCTAAGCAGTTCTTGAATATCTATCCTATATCCCAGGGGTGGTTTACAGCAAAATAATGATGTGCCTACATCCCAAGAAATCTCCAGACAGACAACTCTTAGTCACATCCAGGATGAGAATGAATAGAAAGGACAGGACGTTAGGGAAAAAATAAGGCAACAAATATCTCTGTTTTGTCTTGGCAACCCAGATCAACCTACCGAATAACCCAAACTCCTGCCCTCTGTACATCTTTCTTCTTATTCTTTTTTGGTATGTAATATTAGAATTCCATAAATAGAAAGATCCAGGTGTGGTTTTGGACTACATGTAGAAGGAGGAGAGAAGCACTGCCAGCACTTCATCTCTGAGGACTAGTTTATCGCTGTCAGGGTGGTGGTAAAGGAGTCATAAGGTAGGGTTTTTGATAAAATTTCATGCTGTGGCAGGAAAGCTGCTGATATGTCCATTAAACCACCCCCATCCTCACTGTCTGGTGCTTCTCTGGCTTTTTTCCTCTAATACTTTGCATACCCATCGGAGGGCTTGAAAGAGTCTGGGTAGCTCCTCCTGCCCCACATCCTCACAAAAGCCACCTGGTTAGCTGTTCTCTCTCGAGTCAGAGTTGAAGGGTAAGAAATGGAGCTATAGGTACAGGAGATTGAGCTTTATGTTGTTACAGGATCACAGAATGGTAGGGGTTGGAAGGGACCTTGAAAGATCATCTAGTCCAACCCCCCTGCCAGAGCAGGGTCGCCTAGGTAGAGCAGGAACACCTAGATGTTGTTATTTCAGTAATATTTCAGTTTCAATAATATTTCAGTAAAAGAAATATTACTGAAGGGACTTCTGAACCAGTGTGATTCAGCTGAGGTGTATTTGAAATGTATCAGACTGCGGCATGAACCCTCCAGCCCATCAGAGGTGGTTCTCCCATGTTCAGCTGGTGTCTTCAGACAGACTCACAGGGATAAAGGTTCACAGAACAGGTTCCTGTTGACCTCACAAGACAGGCAGTGGGATCCTGATGCAGAATTAGATGTCACTCTGAAATACAAATTGTCCAAATTCAAACTCATTCGGTTAAATTCTGTGCAGGAAGATACACCATCACATTTTTGTGTTTTGAAGACTTCCTCTACAGTGTTATTATTTTTGCCTTCACGAAACTTCTTAGGACTGTTCAGTGAATTACAGACCAAGATTTGCAACCTGATGAACAGACTATGCCAGCTGTGACTATACTTTGTTGCTCGGTGATCTAATTTTCAGTCAAGCCTTATATTTGCATCCTACCTCAGATACTGGGCACGACCTGTTAAGCATCCTCGTCTCACGATCCAGCTGTAAGCCACTGCCCCAGCCACACATTCCGTGCTATAACACCATTTAAAGGAAAAACTGCTACAGAGGACAAGCAGATTTCAATAAATGAACAGTGTCATCCAGAGATAGGAAGGCAAGTGATGGAGAGCGATGGTCCAGTTTATTTGTATCTTTTAGTGATGTAGACAAGGTGAGAATGGTTTGCAACAGGCCTGCTTCCTCCTCTCCTTCTGAGAGGAAGAAATGGGTCTCAGAAATTACTTCCCCTTCATTCCTGTAGTTTCTGAAATAGTGGTTTATTCAGGACCTGAGGAAGATGGAGTGGGGTGTTAATGCAGAAAGAACAAGACACCGATTAGAACGTATCCCAGAAGTCCATTCGTCCATTCATTCTAATATTTGTAATTTCAGTACTTACGGGAAGGACAAACCCTTATGCTTTGGTCAATAGATTGTTGAAAGGTGTAAAATAATTGATAGATCACCTGCACAACCCCAAAGATATCTTCTCCAAATGGCACCTCATCTACACCCAGCAGGGAAAGGAGATAAATTGACTTTAAATTTAGGTAACAGAGGCCAAAAAAAAAAAAAAAAAAAAAAAGAGAGAGAGAGAAATCAGCTGGCAAAGAACACGGGAAGGGAATATGGAGATGAATAGTAAGAAACTAGTTGCTGATCCTTTCTGTAGGACTGTGATGGCCACAGGTGGTTATTGTGCTCGTAGCTGGGCAGACCCTTCTTTGTAAGAACACAGGCAGGGTCCTGCTGCCCCTTTAGCTGACAGACCTATCTACGTGGTGATCCATCTCCACCTGAAGAAATAGAGAAGCATCAGACGTTCCTGGTGTAGTACCTGATGCTGTCACAAGCAGCGGTGAGTAAAAGCAGGATTTGGCACGATGTTTTCTTTGAGCTTGTCTGAAAGTTAAAACTCAGGCTCAGGGAAGAGTTAGGGATGACAATGATCCCTTCTGAGGCTGAGGAAACAGGTGAGCTGTGGCACACTCAGATATGTAGTTGTTCACAATTCTCTGTGCAATGAGATGACAAAGACATAGGAAGGGTGTGTCTCTCCTCCAGAAAACTTGTGTGGATTAGGGATAAATTGCAGCAGGATCACTTCATTCAAGAACAAAGAAGAAGCGCATTTAACAGTAATGAGTCAGCAGAATGGCAAGGGATGCAATTGGGAAAAGTCTTTCTATTTTTGAAAACAAAAAAGTGATGTTCCTGTGGCCATTCGGGCATTACACACACAACAGAACTCCAGTAAATTGCAGATCGAATTCTGCAGGCCCCACAACGCGGGCCACAGCAGCCCTCCTACCAAAGCTGCCAATTACCGGATCTCTCAGCAGAGCTGGCTCAAGCTGCAGTGATGTGCAAAAAGGTCACCGCCAAATTAGCGAGATTGTGCAATGCTGTCATTTTACACCAGTATGAGGCAGAGCTGTGCCACTTGCTGTCCCACGCTGCATCCATCCTGCTCCCCTGCAACCTCATACGCGCCCAGAGCTCTTCTGTTGCAATGACTCTTGCAGTGTTTGTGTGGTTCAGTGTGTACTTGATCATCAGACAAGATGATCATAGAATCATGGAATCATAGAATCATGGAATCATAGAATCATAGAATGCCTTGAGTTGGAAGCAACCTTAAAGATCTTCTAGTTCAAGAAAAAAAAGAAAAGAAAAGAAAAGAAGAAAAGAAAAGAAAAAAGAAAAGAAAAGAAAA
>JAAGNO010017969.1:24628-35095 GCA_033439905.1 Ceryle rudis
CTATTAAATAGGAAACATTGACAGAGGAAAAAAAAAAAAGCTTTTCTCTCTCTTTTATTTACGATAGCTTTCAGTTAACATTTTCTTTTATTATGATCACTTGTAAACATTACAGTCTTGTGGGACAAACAACAGGATTCTGTGCATTTTTATGTAGAGTAGCAATGGAATAGATCTATCTAGAAACTTCTGATAATAATACCTGAATTTGCCATGAGTTTAAAAGAAGTGGAATTGCTCGTGAAAATATATATTCTCTGACCTGGTGAAAACCACCTTCATTACTACACAGCAAGATGTCCCTCACACATGCCTTTGCAATCAATAGTCATTACATCCAACAGTTGTAATGGCATGCCATTACTAGCAGAAGCTCATGAAAGCTGCCTTTGCCAAGTTACCCGAAGTAATTAGTTTCTGTTAGCTGCTATACAATATAACACCATCTTAAAGTACATTTTCTGCTCTTGAGTAAAATCCGCATTTCAGGTGTGCTGTCCAGCACAAAGAGTAAATTCCAAATAATGGACAAGATGTTGTGCTATGAGGTTCTTCAACTGCTGTGGCCCAGAAGTTAAAGGTCTGATTAAATCCTCCATAAAAATGATGTATGATACCACTGACTACTAAGTCTTATTTTGTAATTGTTTTTATTGTTAATCACGTATTCCGTAACTTCTGTCACAAGTAATTTAAAAGTAATTTGACTTGGAAATGTTTAGTAACATTTTTTCCTCTATTTCATTAAAAAACACTAGGAAAGGATATAAGACAAAAAACCACACTCTGGAGTAAAAATACTAACTGTATTCAGAGACTTCACTAAAAATTGCATATACTGTACTGCAGACCCACTTATATTTGGTGAACCTTTCACATATAAAAATGTAAATAATGCTTTTATATCACTAACAAAACACAGATGAATAGTTACTTATCATCTGAGTAAGTTATGATTAGTAAGCTTCTTTAGTAAACATTTAGTCCTTTATTCTCCTTTCATATCTGTTATGGATACAGTCTCACTCATTTTAATACAGCTGCACCTGACTTAAACCTTTAAAAATTAGACTAGAAAGTTAGACTCTTCATTTGTTTTATTGTAGTATGTGAATAGTATCTTTTTAGAATAAAAAAACCCAAATACATGGAAACTTTCAGAGAACAGAAGGGTGTTTCAGACCTACAAACCCCTGGTATAGTTGCATCATTCATTCACTTGCCTGATGCACTTTCATAGAAAGACAGTGAACTGGAAACTCTTGGTAATGACCATATTTATTGTGTCCTTTTTCAAAAACCTGCATATGAATTTTCCTTACAAGAAGAACTCAACCACAGCAAGCTGTAACAGCAAGTGAAGAGGTGTTCGTACAACCTGGAATGTATGAAGGAGCAAAATAGGAGCTAGCTGTTATCCTAGAGACCAGGAATAAACATTACTTGTTCACAGGGTGAAGCAAACAGCAAGAACAGCGTAATATGTATTACATTTACAGGCAAGCCTCTCACTTTCAATTGCTCTTCAGTCACTCAGGGTTTTATAGGACATTGGATTTGTTCGTCTTTCTAAAGTAGAAGCATCAGAGATCTTGGAAGAGTGAAACATGAATAGTCGATAAGGACTAAATGCAGAGAAGCATTAAGTTTTGCAAGCAGGTTTCAACAGATTATGTTTATTACTAGAAATTAACAAAATCATAATCTATGTAATTACATTTATTTAAAATGGAAATTGAAATTTAAAAAGAATAGTGGATTGAGTGTCTTTTTTTTTCTTAAATCAAGTTCAAATGTTAAGTGAGAATTATGTATCGCTTTTTTTGCCAGACCGTGAGAATTAAGGAAAGATAAGAAGTTGGAGGGTAAATTTCAGTATCAGTCAAGAGTAATGACTAGAAGGTACTCTGAAATGAAACTGTGTGATATATCTAACCACCAAGACTGACGTTTTTTCCAAGGAAGATGATGAGACAAGGATATAGATGTTTCTGATATTAGTACAAGATATGCTTTATATTCAGTGTCTGTTTTAAAAATTGAGTATATAATCGGTATAAATAGAAATATCTTTTGGACTTTATATATTGGCATAAACAATACAATATTATTAAGATTGCTTCTACTGGTGCTACAGTGGTTTCTGTGTGTTTGGAATGGAATGAATATACAAAAGCCAGAGAATGAACACATACAGGCTGTGAACACCTGTAGGTAAACACTACACTAAGGCTGTGCTGGCATCATTTGTTTAAGATGTGCCACAGTAAATCATTTAAATTAAAAAAAAACCCCAAACCTTGTTGCTCATCTATAAAGAAATTCAGTTCATCTAATCAGTGCTAACTGAATCAGCTGAATAGGACATGCAGTCAGATACCCACCATCTAGTACTACCTGTGATCAAATGCAGACTGAACACAGTGGCATGATATATTTTCCCCCAATTTATACCTCAAATTGCCACTGAAGCAATATGGGTTTCAGGGTTTCAAAGGTTGGTCTTTCATTCTGCTTTCTATTTCTCTGCTTTAATAATCTCATTCTCTAAGTTGTAACTGTCATACATATAGGTTATTTTAATGTTTTTACTGACAAGCAGCAGCATTGCTGTTCTTACAAAGATCAGGAAGCCCTTTACAAGTTTTTCAACTACCCTTCTCAGCTTTGAATTTCTATTTGACCCTCTTCAGGAAGACACAATCAGCATGGAAGAGCTACTAGAAAATATAAAAAGTATTATGATTTGGCTACATCTTGAACTGAGGAAGGGACAAAGGGGGACACTAGTTCAGTTTTTATCTAAGTAAATGCAGGGCCAAATACTGAAACAGAAAGCCCTATGCCCTATAAACACTTTTTACACAACAGAAGACTTCCAGATAGGAGCAAAACACTATTAGTAAAAGTCAAAGGATATATTCAGAGATTAATGAGTATGTAAGTATTACCTGCACCAGTAGTAGATACAAGTTTTGGCTTGCTGCGTGCTCCATCACCTTTTGTTGTATAAGCTGTCACAGTGAAGGAGTATGTAGTTTCAGGCTGAAGCCCAGAAATTATCATTTCCTAAGATGAAATAAAACAATAAGAATTTATTAAAAATAGATTGTATTCCAAGAAACCATGGAATCCTTCATACATACCCTGTATAATACATACACTGCACATGCTTTTGTGCTACTGGTAGTGATAGCAAGCGTTTGAGAACCAACAGACTGATCTGTGTGAAATATTTCATAATGAGAGATGTTTTGCTCAGGCAGTAAAAGACAGCAGACTTCTAAATAAAATGTCTCAGGTAGTTTAAGGCACAAAGCCAAAGGCTTAGTGGTGTGAGCAGTGAATAAAGGCTTCTGAAATACTTTGCCTGAGGAATACTACCAATATTCTGAAATGCATGCATATGTTGTTACGAGAAACTCAGTTTAACTTGGTTGTTTACAGGACACCAGTGATACAGTTATAAAATGCCTAGTAAGAAGAGTGTTGCATTTGTATAGACACTTTGTGAGTAAGGATAGATTAGCTGAACAAGAAAGACTTGTTACTTTTGTAATACTTTCATTGCAACCTGTGTCATTGGTTGTATTGTGCATCTATGTATCTCAAAGGACCTCAGAAACAACTCACTCTTCAGGTCTAAAAGAACTACCTGAAACACCATTAAAAATTTCATCAGACAACAAATCTGATCAAATCTGACAGGCCTCAAGCAAACAACAGCAGTCAGAAGTAGCTTTTCAGCTAGTACAAGTGAATGGGAGAAAGATCAAACTGTGTCAAAGAGAAGGGAGTTTTTTTATTCATTTGTGGGCACTCACACATATATACACACAGATGATGGTGAAGGGCCAGCCATCTGAAATGAACTAAACTCATGTCATGCTATTAGGTCAGTAAGAGGAATTTAAGCCTTGACACTCATGCTATAAACAAATCTTATATGCAGATATAAAAAGGACAGTATTTGGAGGCAGCTGATACAAAGTTCCCAGCTCATGAGCTTCCAGTCTATAACCACTGCACTTCTCCTTTGCATTTTCACATTCTTGAATGGATTTACACTGTATTTCCCTGCTGCCAGAGAAATGGTGCATTTATGCACCTAGAATAGAAAGCAGATATACAATCATACATCCCTGATATACAATAAGCCTAAAAGTTAATATGAAATTATGGGCCAACTATCCACAGTAAATGTTTTTTTCAAGATAGTGGGTATGAGCTTAGTACAGATGTGATCTGGATTTGTCATTTTGTTTACAGTCAGTTATTAGTAATTTAGAAAAAAACCAAGGTAATGATCAGAACAAGTGGGCAAAACAGCTCAAATAAAATAAATTTAGAAAACCTGCCACCCCCCATCCCTGACTCCTTAGACTCTATCTCAGAATTCAATTGATCCTAAAGGCCAAAATCAGTAAGACAGACATCAACTTTCATAAGGAAACCTGATGTAAACAAAACTGTAAAAGGAAATAAAAATAATTGCCATCCTTTTAAACAGTGATGATGATATTAGCCTCATCCAAAACACATAGTAGTACTTCATGGTGTAAGATAAGACTGCATATAGTGTTGTAATTTAGAAGCATGATTTGGACAGAGAAAACACTATTACTTAGGCATAAACACTGCAGGGCATTTGGCTTTCCTGACAGAATACAAAAATACATTTATCAAATTATCAAAAAGAAAAGCTATCAGATCACAACTTTAGGGTACAAATAAAAATGTTATAAAAATGTTATCATTTAAAATGAATACAGAAAAATCTGCAAATTTGAACCACTTTTATTTTTTCTAACATCTTCTTGTGAAGAGGAAATTGTGAGGCAAGACCAGTGACAGCTATTAAAAAAAATAAAACAAACGATTTCTATACTTTTGGCATCATGCTAAACCCCAGAACAAGCAAGCAACAATAACCCCCACTCTCAGTAGGAAAAGAAAGGGGGAAAAAAAGTGCTANNNNAAAAAGTGCTATAAGGGAAAAGCTTTGATTTTAGGAGCATGCATTTGTGCATGCAACTCAAAAAATAAATTAAAAAAAAAAAAAAAAAAAAGGAGGCTACAAGCAAACAAAAGGAGTTAAAAAAAAAAATCCCAAACCCAACACACACTGTTTTTCTGGCCCATCAAAAGTTACTCACATGGTCAGTAGCATCATCATATTCCCACTGATTGAGAATAAAGAATGTTGGAAGAAAAAACAAAAGAAATTAAGAGATTTGTAGCCTGGTTGAGGTAATGTTTTCTGCTTAAAAGAAAAATGAAAGATGTCTGGAAAAATCATCTACAGTTTGGATTAATCATGTAGAATTATGTAGAATTTCGTTAATGAAATCAGGGCAGGCATTTTAATTCCATTTCTGCTCTCCCTAAAAACAAGTCACTTCTCCTTCCTTGAAAGGTGAAAGCAGTAATGAATTGTCTTGTACCATGTAGTAATATTTTATAATAGATTGTATTAGTAGAAACTACCATGGCAGAATTAAAGGCTACTTGGTTTATTTCATCATGTTATTAGGCTATATGCTTGAGTTTCCTAAATAAATTAAAGGCCTTACTTAAATGGATAGCAGGATTTTTTAGTCTTGAAACATAACCACCCTATCTTTTACCATCAAGGTTTTCATACCTGCACAAGCCCTGAGGAAATGTGTCATGGAAGTATGATACGTAGGAAGGAGTGGTGGGAGGAGAAGGGAGGTGACTATCCAGAGGGAACCAATAGTAAACAGGCAGGTCGAAGAGAAACTTGGTAAACAAGGAAATATGACTTTTGTCTTTATTATATTTGGGCTACAATATCTCATCTAGTCCCCTATTTCTGACCTTATAGTGTTTAAAGTTATTTTAAATTACTACCACACAGAGGCTGAAAGTGAAAATCTGTGCGGGGAAGGGGAAAACAAAGGACAGCAGCATCTCCTTTTTCATCTCCTTCTCCCTTTTCCCTTTCCCTTCCCACCTCCTCGTCTCCCCATGTTTCCATTTTTCACTCCACTGAATATAACCTGTAAGAACACCGTATTTTGCAAAACAGGTAAGTACATATAGATAGCCAGACAGACTGACGGGTAAAGTTGCAATGAAGACCTCCAGGAACAGAGACAATACTTTTGAGAACAGGATCATCAGAAAAATACAGGTGTAGAAGACCTGTTCACAAAAAAGGTAACTGCACAGCTAAAATTTAGAACTAAGACTGGAAGAAGAAACAGAAGAATCCAAAAAAAAATTATTTATTCCCATAAAATGCTTAAGAAGCAAATTTAATTCTTTATGCTAGATTGATAATTTCTTATAATTTCTACTGATTCCAGTAATAAATTGAGAGCTAGAAGTAAAAAGTGTGTACCTGATAACAGTTTCAATGTAGGATTCTTCCAGTGTCCTAGAAGCTTTGGGAATCTTCAGTTTTACAGAGCACTAGTACTTTCCAATCAGTAAAATTCTATTTTTAGAAGCTTTTTAAACTTGATATGATCAGGGTGTTGTTTTCATCATGTCTCATAATTTATAAAACAGGAAGGAACTTTTGAAATATGTCACCCCATACTTATTTAAACTAAGCTCCTAATTTTACTGCAAAATTGTTGATATGAATAATGACAAGTATGAATACCTTGGTGGTATCTAAAGTTATACTGATAAATTAGCTTCCTGCAACATGTACGATGAGGCAGATACACACTAACAACAGAAACACTGTAATATTGGGCTAATACAGGCTACTATTGATTTTAGGTTCTCCAATGAAACAAATATCATGTTGGTGAATCAGGCAATGAAGTTTGCTACACTGACTGTGATCTGACTCAGATCTTCCTGATGCTTTAAAATTTCAGAGCATAGGTATAGTGTGAAGTCTTCTTCTTTAAGAAAACCAGTAGAATGACATAGCTCAGCATTTTCTTGCACACCTATACAGCAATGGGAGCCTAGGTTGGGCTGAACAACCTTAACACATAGGTGTTCTGATGAAATGTTGTTAAAATAGAGACAGAAAATGTTAACTGGTAGGTTGAAATACAGAAAGAAAATAAAACAACAACAAAAAAGGCAGTTCTGGATAGCTTTCTGGTATACAACATGGTTTTTTTTTTTTTTCACTGTGTCCTAGAAAAGAACATAAAATTTCATAATTACCTGTGCATCAACCAGCATGATGTCCTTCAGCATGGGCTGACCCTTTGGCTCTCCATTTTCCATCCTCACGTAGTGGACCTGGTATCCTCGGATCTGACCATGCTGCTTACTGGGTACAGGTGAGCGCCATGACACTTTAACAGCAGTAGAGTTGACAGCCTCCACCTCGACTTTGCGAGGAGGACCACTAGGAACTGGAACAACATCATTGGACAGAAGAGAATTACAGGCACCTGTCCCACCCATGTATTTTCTATTTTTTTTGGTGTTGTGGTTTTCTTTTGTTTGTTTTTTGGTTTTTTTTCTGCTTTGTTTGTGTGGGTTGTTTTTTTTTTTTTTTTGGTTTTTGTTTTGTTTTGTTTTTAAAGGGCAGACACACTATGTTTTCTCTGAAGAATACAAATTGTTCAGCAAATGAAAATGCTCAACCAATCTGCTCTACCTTTCAGTGAAAAGATCAAAAAACATGACTGATGCAAAAAATGGAAGAAAAAAGATTATTAGAGAAATAGAAAAACATGTAAAAATGTACAAAAGCCAAGGAATATGCTTTGATACTCAAAGCATTATAGTACAAAGAGATATTTTAATCATTGAAATAATAAAGCTACTACTAATAAAACCACAAAAGATTGCAAAAAAGTTTCCCTTATTTTTGTTTGCTAAGTTCTTTGTTGGCTTGTTTGTGGGTTTTTTTGTTTGTTTTTGTTTGTTTGTTTGTTTGTTTGTTTGTTTTATTCAGTAGTATAAAAAGAAGGTTGATAATAGTTTTGTCTTCTGTCACTTTCAAGCATGGAAGAAAGGAAAATGTGTGGAGCATCAGCTTTCCAAGATCAAAAACAAAACTGAAAAAAAAAAACAACCACCCCCCCCCAAAAGGAAACAAAAAGAAGTTAAAAAAAAAGAAAGCAGTTTAAAAAAACCAACAAACCAAAACCTGAAAAAAAGTTCATAGACATAAGTGTTTAAAAATAACAGTGACTGTAAAATCAAGGAGAAGGCAGAAAGATGTTCCTCTAAGAGATATTTTTATGTTAAAGGAGGCGCAAGAAGGATATGTATGGCCTCAAAGGGGCAGCAGATTCATGTCACTCCCAAAAAGATACTTTCTGTTAAAAAAAAAAACAACAACAAAAACTAAATAAAAAAAGGGCGTAGAAGTGACAAGTCTTTGATTAAAAAAATCAAAGGATGATAGTATTTTGGGGAAAAAAAAAAAAAGAGCAGGAAAAAATACTGTTTGGCTATACAAAAGACAGCAGATGACAGAGTCATAGAGGTGCAAACTGATGTAGTGGAGGCAACATACCATCTTCATCTGTCCGAATCAATACTGCTAAGCTCTCTGGGCCAGGTCCAACATCAGTGTGGGCAGTCACAGAGATCCGGTACTCAGTCCATTTTTCCAGCTGTTCCAAAAGGTACTGGCTACTGTCCGAGGAAATTCCCAAAATTTCATGGGGCTTGACATCTTCTCCATCAATCCCAATGTACTTGATGGAGTATTCAGTGATAATGCCGTTCTGTTTATCCACCGGTGGAGGTTTCCAACTTACCAAAATGCTAGTGGAGCTGGGGCTTGTGCAACTAATGTCTTGAGGAGGAGCTGATGGCTCTAATTTCAGTAGTGGGTTAAAGTAGGATTTGAGTGAAAGGATAGGAGTGATTGAAAAAAATGAACAAAAGAAAAAAAATAAATAAAAGACAACCAAATGAAAATTAAAAAACACAAAACAACAAAAAAAAAGCCCACCACAAAACAAACCAAAAAACAACAAATAAAAGAAGAAACTTAAAAAAGCAAAACGTCAGATAATCATATGCACCTTGGCTTATTAACATGAGGTAACTGAAAATGAGTAGATCAACTAAACAGTGAAAAAGGATGTAGGGGAAATACATGAAAATGAAACCTCAAACCAATATTACCTACCTGTAATTAAAATTCTTCTTGAAATAAAACAAAAACGTGACACTTCTATGGCTACTGATCTATTTTTATAATCATTGCAATTACTGCAAGCTATAGTATTTTAAGTGACATGTGACATGTATGGACTTACAAATTTGGACATATCTCCTTCAAGTGGGTTTACTTTCTTTGAGAAAAATTATCTTTTACATCGCTCCTAAAAACTTGCAATAATTGCTAGAAGTTACTGCATAAGTTGTCATTTTTGTAGGCTCCCCACTCTCATAAACAAATAATTATTTTTTCAATTTTTTTTATAACCAAGTCTGCCTGGCTCAAGTGAACCTCAAATTATGTTTAAATGGAAAGCATTTAGTGAAACATTTATTGTAGCCAACATACTACAAGCATGCAGTCAATAGAAGATGATGAAAGTCTTAGTCAAAGATTTACCTACCAGGAAAATGTGACAGGCTTGTTGATTCTGACTGTAACATGTACTTACCCTAGATCAGCTGCCTGTTTTATTTTTTTAACTCCTCTTGGAGACACCTTTGCTAGCAAAGAATTAAATCCTACAAGTAATGTAGGTAACTTCTATAGGAAGAAAAATTATATAAACTACACCCCAAACAATGTTGTCAAGAATGCATGTATTCATCTTACAAAAAGAGTTCCCAGGCTCAACACATCAGAATGGTGAAAGATTCTGACTTTGTTTCATTTTCTGTCACCAGCACCAACCCTTCCAGAGCATAAGGCACTCGTGTTTACTATTTGTACTTGAAGGAGTCTGTTACCATATTTACCTTTCCTGGGTCCAGAGCATTTAAGCATGTATGTCATCCCATTGCTTTCAGTGAGGCAATTCAAAAACTGCAAGTTAGGTATGTATTTATGTGCTTAAATGCACTTTGGCTTAGCAAAGTCAATACTTTACTAACTGAGATTATTCAGAGCACCAAAAAAGGAGCCACAGTTCAAATTCACTGTCAGAAGTAGTGAATCTTGAAACCATCCCTATTTCTGCATTGTCTCTTGTAAAGAAAACAGAAATTTTGGGTGCAAGACCTTTATGGCAATTGTCTGTTTTGTTGGTTATTTTGGGGTTTTTTTTCATGTGTCTACTACTTTTTTTACATTTCTTAAAGGAAAAAAAAAGAAACATAATGGATTACTAGTACTTATACTAGGCACATTAAACAAAATTAAAGCAATGAAGAAGGCCTAGGACCCTGCTGTGACCTATTGCATTTACACATGTATCTTTTGGTTCCCTACAGCTCTTCTGCAGGGATCAATGGCTTTTTACTCAGTATGGTACACTGCTTTTCTGAAAGAAAACAGGAGGGAATATACCAGCATTTCAGCATTCCAACTAACTAGAGGGGGTGGAT
>JAAGNO010017969.1:35108-50108 GCA_033439905.1 Ceryle rudis
GATGAGAATTATCGCATTTGGGTTGGTTTTTTTAGGCTAATTCAGTAATCGCATACTCAAAAGATGTTGGTCCCCTTCTACCATCAAGTAAAGGAAGTAAAATACAAGTAAAATCCCCCTTAAGGATCTTATATGTAAAGAAATAAATCCCTGTAGCATCTTTCTCTGAAACCAAGATGAAAGGTAACAGTGTGTTCTAGTGAACATTGCTAATAAACTCATAGAAGTTTATTAATTTTTAATCCATTATACTCTGAAAATTCAAAATATTTCATTTATATAACTAAGGATAATCTGTAAGCTTCTTGTGTAACTAGTTTTTTAATGCATATACTTTCTTCTTAGAATACACAATTTTTGCAAGAAAGAGTTTGCAATCTTTTCAGCAAATAACCAGTCTGGATTTTCCTTCCTACTATCTGAAGACAGAAGGCTGGAAAAGGTACAACATATTCCTATATTCAAGAATGGGAAAATGTCAATGTGTTTATATATGGAACATGCTACCTTGGCCCTCAGATGTTTATTTTGTATCCACAGTATAAGCAATCTTCACCTAATAATAGAATGAGCATTCTAAATAGCTGAAATGGTCCCAGAATAAATAAATAAATCTTTTTTCATCAAATTACTGGTTCTGTATTGCTAAAATCAGAAGATGCCTTGCGTCTTCCTTTAAAACCAGCCTTCTGTTACCTAACTGTCTTTTATGCCTATTCCAAATGCGTTAAGACTGCTTCAGAAGCTCATTTAGCTTTGGTTAAAGGTCTGCAGCACTGTATCTCCAGTCACAGTAGTTACTCAATATAAAAAACTAACAAAAAATGACAGTGTAATCACATCTGTCATGACTGCAAATTAAAAAGCCTCAGGTAAATTGAGAATCTGAATTTTCTGTTTTGAATTATATTACTTTAAGAAAAGTCTATTTAATTTAAAACAAATACAAATAGATATTTTAAAATGACACAGTTTAATGCAAACTGTGAGGAAAATATTACTTATCAGGCAAAAGCTGCAATTCTGGACATCACTCTTGAATATCTGATTGTTTCAATTAAGTCTTAATTTAAATATTTTAAAATACATTAAAAATCCCTGACTTTTTTGCATATCATTTGCAGAGAAATGTTATGAATTTCATAAAATTGTTACCATAAGCATCCAGTAGGAAAATAATTTTTCTAATGGTGTAAAAAATGATTGAGCATCATAAAAAGCCTGGATTAAAAAAACCCAAAAAACTAAACACAAAACCTAACAAAATCAGAATGATTAACTACTACAGAAGACCAGTTATGAGAAAGTTTTTGGTACAGTCTAAAGGATTCAACCTGACCCACTCTACAAATCTTTTCCTCTTTAGGGAGATGCTGCAGGAGCAACCTAGTATTACAGGTAATCTGCAGATTGGGCAGGTGGAATTTTATGGGTGGAGGACTGTTATTAATGTATACCTAAACCAATTTATCCTATTATAACATAAAATACTATTATGACAGTATAATATTGTCTCCTTAGACACTGGTTTACAGAGTTTTTCTCTAAAGCTATATAAAATCCACTCATATATTAAGCTGATCACAATATACCTACAAAAATACATATTCTAAGCATTCTTTTGGGGTATTAATCACCATGAATGCTGTAATTTTTATTATTTGCCTCTTTATCTGTTGCTGCCTTTCTGGGCTACTCACATTTATCTGTTTGAGAAATACAAGACAAGTGAACGGAGTTAGCAAGGAAAGACACCTACTTGACTGCATGGTTCTCGCGGAGATTTCCGCTGTCGAAGCACCCAGGCCTTGTGGAGAACGTGCAGCTAGACGGAATAAGTACAAGCTGTTTGGCCTTAAGCCTTGCAGGCGATAAGATGTAGTAGGTTCAGTGGAAAGCCGTTGCTAAAGGTAGGTAACAAGAGGATGTCGTGATTAATATTCAGAGACTCTGAATTCACTATGTTGCCTAAAGAAAAAATGTGTTTATACTCTGTTGATAACCCCATTGAGAAAAAATTAAGTTCTGTTAAATAGAATAGAACAAAACCAAACTAAAGCATACTAAAAATTAATTCATTATTTTTGACAAACTCACATTAAGGAAGAATATTTTTTCAAGTTGACAGCTTACTAGGTGAACCTCAGAGTCAGAAATATTGTTTGACTGTTTGGGGAATTAATAGCTATGTACAAAGTATAAAAGGCTTTTCTCTGACAATAATAATACATAAAGAAAGCTTTACCTATAGTTACCTCTTATGACAGTGAATTATGGGTTTTTATAACATGAGTAATGTTGCGTTTAACCTTGTAGTTATATTTGTCTTCAAATTCTTAAGAAGCATATTTTTCCACAGGGTAACTTATTAAGCAGGGGCCTGCATCCTATTTGGATGTGAAATAAGGATCTGGCCCCTTTCCACAAAATAAGCTTGTGCATTCACAGTATATGTGTGGAACTGCCATAAGTGTAAGCTTCGCTGAAGCACCAGCAGCAAGTTGATGATGCAGGAGAAATCAATGAGGCTGACACTCTCCTGCTGCCTTCTGAGACACTGCTTACTTCTTTCTTTTGTCTGGGACACCTGGCAATGTAACATGATTTCTGTATCAGAATATCGGTTTATTCAGAGGGCCTCAAATTGAAAAGTGTTTAAGAAATTCCAGTACAGAAAGAGTCCATTAGCATGTTTTTGTCTTTAGAAAAAAACCCTGTATTTGCTTCTCAAACATTACTGAAAGGTTAGAGATGCTTGAGAACTTTCTTACTTGGTGGCAAAGGAAACTTTTCCAAGGGTGAAAACAGACTTCAAAGTCCAACTCTAAGTGCTAAAAAATCTTAATGAATCACGGAATCACAGAATGGTAGGGGTTGGAAGGGACCTCTAGAGGTCATATAGTCCAACCCTGCTGACAGAACAGGTTCACCTTCAGCAGGCTGCATAGGATTGCGTCCAGGTCACTTTCAGGCATCTCCAGAGAAGACTCCACAGCCTCTCTGCAGCCTGTTCCAGTGCTCTGTTACCCTCGAAGTAAAGGGATTTTTCATCATGTCCAGGTGGAATCTCCTATGTTCCAGTTTGTGCTTGTTGCCCCTTTTCCCATTGCTGGGCACTACTGAAAAGAGACTGGCCCCATCCTCTTGGCATTGATAAGATCCCCTCTTAGTCCTGCCTTCTCTAGCTAGGGTAAGCAAACCAAGGTCTCTCAGCTTTTCCTCGTAAAAGATATGGTCCATTCCTTTAATCATTTCTGTAGACCTCTGATGGACTCTCTCAGTAGTTTTTTGTCTCTCTTCAACTGAGGAGCCCAGAAAAAAAAATGCCCCACATCCATACTATGTCCCCAAACACTTCTGCTTCCAAGTCTTTGTAGAGGAACCAGCTTGAAGGGACATGTTTAATATGTTTAAATGTCTGAAACTGAGTACAACTTCTGCAGATAACTTGCTGTGAACAACAGTAAAGTTCCATTGGCATTTTTTGCTGTTTACACACTCTTAAGTTCATTGTTACTTGTACAAAAAAGAATTACTAATCAAACAATTCTAACTGATTGCAGCATTTTATCATTTTATGTCTGACTCATTAAAGAGGACTTAAAAGATGTATAGTTTTTTCACTTACCTCCTCCCCATGCTCCCCATCTTTGTAGACCAGTTCGTAGCTGGAAATGGTATCAGACCGTGGAGGTGTCCACGAAAGCAATATGCTTGTTTCAGACTCAGGTTCTGCTTTGAAGTTCAGTGGCTGACCCGGCACTAAACAAAAAGTTGAGCAGTGTTGCCAGCTGTTTATTTGGCTAATTCAACACTTATATTTCAAACCCTTAAAATTATTATCTGAATACTTCACACAATCTTACCTTTATTGAACTTACTGAAATTAAACAAACTGATTAACTGTACTATGAAATAAATTAATCCGAGCTCAGAAAAAAAAAGAATAATGATATATTTAGTTCACACATTACAAATCAATGAGGATTTCAGGTAAGTGCATCCCAGTGTACATAATGCACACAGAACTGAAATGCAATTGAACAGAAGCCTGTTGCTGAGTACCAGCATTCTGATAACCTATATGTGAAATAGCAAATGCATACAAGTATATATTTGTGTGTATATGGGGAAATGCTAGTATTACATAGGATTGGCTGGAATAGTCAAGAAGGAATTCTTAAAACCATTATATGCATTTTTAAATCTGAAAATAGTTTGCTCAGCTCATAAATAACTAAGATACTGAACACATCCTGCTCTATAAGAAGCCACCAAAATACTGAATGCTTTCTGTAATCTGAAGAAGTTATAACCTACTGATCTTTTAATGACTTGTATTTTTACCAATATAGACAAATTTCTAGTAACAACCCTTCCCAATTTCAAGAACTAAAAAAAGCAACATTTTTTTGTTGTTATGTCTTGTGTAATGGTCAAAGAAATTATCCAGACTATCCTTATTTACTTTTGCAGATAATAAGGCTGAATGGGAAAAGGCAATAAAACATAACCCTATCATTGGAATGTATAAAATCATTTCAGAACCTAAATTCTAAAACATTCAGTTAATAGTGTAGTTGATAAAGCATGAAGCAGTCTTCCACAGCATACCTAGCTTCTCAAGAATAATGCAGCATACTCTTTATTTTTTCAGAAAAGAAATGAGATTAACTTCTTAGCACATACTGAGAACAGGTGTGACAAGTAGGATGTGACAACAATAATGACTGTTTAACAATCATTTTTCAGCGTAGAATTTTATTATAGCATTAATAAGGGGTTTTTGTTGTTGTTGTTGTTTGTTTTTGTTTGTTTTGGGTTTGGCTTTTTTTTTTTTTTTTTACAGTAAAAGACTTAAAACCACTATGGAGTAAACAGTGAAGAAAAAAAAGTGATTGTAATTCTTATCTTCCCCAAACTTCTACAGAATGTCACTCTGAAGATAACAATGCCCTCGTGTATGCTGGTGAAGGTTTGATATCTAACATTTAAACAGACAATCTGTCAACACAAGGTGCACATTCAAGCTCCTGTGTGGAGGTTGCAAGTCCCTCCCCTCTAAATTTTTTTTCTTTTATTTTCTTTTTTTCTTTAATTTAATTTAATTTAATTTAATTTAATTTAATTTCCTTTCTTTCTTCAGAAACATGATGAAACAGAACAGGAAACGTGTTGAAGGATGTTGTTTATTTCAGATGGAATGTGTAAGGGTGAACAGAAGACCAAGTCTCTATGGGAAGAGAAAAGGATAGAAGTTATTAGCTATTTTTCTGGAAGATGTTTGGTGTAAAAGAGAGATCACTTCCTGGGTACTGCAAAGTGCAAGAGGGAAAAGATCACAAAGTACGGGCAACAACTACAGGAAATACCAACGCAGTATTTTTGACAGAAATACTTCTAATTTTATCCATTTAAAATTGAACAGATTTGAAATTAAGAGGGAGAGAGTGAGATAACCAGATAATTCCTAGCTTTGAAACAGATCCTGAAATAGCACTAGGTCAAACTTTAGCTTGGCAAATCTATAGCATAGTTGTACAAATGCATTTATCAGGTGAACATTACAACTTTTTAGGATATTTGCTTCAAAACACTCCTGAGTAAACAACCAGACAGCAGGTGCAGATTTTCCTCCTGTTGAACACATTTTAAAGTAGATGTGGAGCCCCACTGTGGGTTTGCCAAAACTTATAATAAAATCTGGAGTCTAGGGACCTATTTGATAGTGTTCATTTTGCTACAGGTTGTTTCAAATGTATGTCCTGAAACTCAGGTGAGTAGGCATTTTGTTTGCTTTGTCTGACAAAAAGATAAAAACTGGTAAAACTGAACTGTAGAAAAATTATTTTCTTCAATGTGTATCAAAGTATAGGGAAAAAATTATTTTGGCAAAATAACCGAGCAGGATGGCTGGAGTTACAAAATCACCCTTGTCTGGTCATGCAAGGTCAAACAGCAGCTTTGTGTTATCTGTGCTGTACTTTCCATCTTGTGTTTGACATCTTTATCAGTGACATGGAGAAGAGGATGGAGGATGTATGTTCCAGGTTTGCAGACAACATCAAGCTGTGTCAACATTAGTTGACACAATCATGGTCTAGGCTGCTGTTAAGAAGGAGCTGGAGAAGGGGGAGGAACAGGTCAATGGTTCCTCATGAAGTTCAGCATGCCCTGTTCTGGGAAGGTGGAACTCTGCAGGGATGCAGACTGGGGCTGATGCGGCTGGAGAGCAGCTGTGGGGGTTGGTTCAGGGCCCTAAAGGGCACTGAGATGAGCCAAGGCCAGCTGTGTGACCAGGTACCAACCATTGGCGGTGGTGTCTGGGGTGGTGTGAGCAGGAGATGGCCAGGGGAGCACAGGGACTGTCCTCTCTGCTCAGTGCCTGTGAAGCCATATCTGGGTACTGCATCTGGATTTTGGCTTCAGCAGGATGGCTCTGGGCTGGGGTCTGCCATGTGCAGAGAGGCTGCAGGACTAGGTCTGGTTCAACTGGGAGAAGGGATGGCTTCAAGGGCACCCAACATCATACCTGGATGCAAGCATGCATACCATACATGCAAGAGATGGAGGAGACACAGACAGGTTGGGTGCAGTGTTGTATGGCATAAAGGCAAGAAGCAACAGCACAAACTGAAACACAGGAAGCTCAGGATGGAGATAAGAAGCCTTTTTCCTGTGAGGATAGCCCAGCTTTGGGGCTGGGACCCAAGGACTTTGGACCATACCCAGACTTGGGGGGTTTTATTCCTCAGATAGGTAAAACCCTGAACAGCCTGATCTTCCTGCATAGCTGAGCTTGCTCTGGGCAGGTGCTAGGGCTGGAGACCTTGCCAAATGATCACCCTGCCAGCCTGAATTGTACTGTGATGCTATGATCTGTGCTTAACATATGGGTATATGAATTGTAGAACACGGCCAGGCAGGAACAGTAAATGACCAGTCAAGTGACCCATATGAAGGCTAGTACCATCTGATATGATAAATATGGAAGCAGCTGGAAAATGAAGAATTTACTATCTCTCTACATGCTTTAAGACCCTCATCATTCAAGTATTCCTTCCAAAAAAACTCCTTCATGGTTTTATGTCTTCAATTCTCTATAATTTTATAGGACAAGTTGATGGTTAATTGGACTTTCCTAAATGCTGTTTGTCAAAGTAATATCTTGCTGCAAAATCTAGTCTCCCCTCACATTTTTCAACCATGGTTAGGCAACCCTGAAGCTGAAAACACTGACAGAAGAAAGAGGTGAAAAGGAAATCTGCATTCCCGTTCCAAACAGATAAAAGAAGATAGAGAAGAAAGAAAACAAAACCAAAATAACAGAAACTAAATAAACTGTATTGCTCATAAACTCTAGTAGGGGGATCCAAGGCTTAAGCCAAAGAAAAAAGTACAAGATAAGAAACTGGAATAATAACATATAAACTACTTAGGATTTATGCCTAGAACACACAACATCTGTTCAAAAAATTCTTCAACAGCACATGGGAAATAAGCCAAGTTGGAAAAGCTGACAGAAGGTATTGGTCTCCTTCAGAAACAAAAACCCCAACTTCTAGGGAAATGGGAAAATTGGTGTAACTGGACTTTATACTCTTACTGAAGTGGTTTTAATTACACAGATCAAATTTACCTTTCTATATTAGTGCTGGGCATGATCAGCTTACTGAATGAGATCTTTCTGCATTAGCAGAAGTGTCAAAAGCCTTGCTAAAGTCAAGGTAGTCAACATCCACTGCTCTCCCTGCATCTCTGCATTCAGTGACACCATTATAGAAGGCTATCAGATTACTAAAATGTGCCTTTCCTTTAGTAAATCCATGCTGGCTACTCATGATAACCTTCTTTTCTTCCATCTGCTGAGAAAAGATCTCCAGAATGAGCCGCTTCATCACCTTTCCAGGGATGGAGGTGAGGCTGACTGATCTGTAATTACCAGGGCCTTCCTTCTCGCCCTTTTTGAAGAGGATAAAGTTAGCCCTCCTGAAGTCCAGGGTTGCAATCATAATTATTCTCCTGCTTCTTCCTTGTATGATACTAAACTCTACTGTATAGTGATCACTACCACCAAGCCTGCCCCAACCTTCATGTCCCCAACCAGACCTTCTCTGTTTATTAATACAAGTCCAGCAGCACAACTCTCTACTCATTGAATCTTCCAACATCTGAGTCAGAAAGTTATCATCAATGAAATGCAAGAGCCTTCTAGACTGAGTATGCCTTGCTGTGTGGCCTTCCCAGCAAATATCCAGGGTGATTGAAGTCACCTATAAGCACCAGGTCATGTAATCTTTTCTGCTTTGAAGTCAATGTGCCCTCCAAACATACATTAAACTGTAACTACCCTGTACACCAAGCATACCTTATTTCTTGACTATAAACTTGACATAATTTAGGAAGAACACAGGATTAAACACTACAATGCAGTGACAAAAGCAAAGTCCAGAATTACTCTTTTCAAAACTTTATATCAAGTTCTACACCTTGGCTTGCCTGGCCTACCATGTTTATAGCTGGATAACCAGAAAACAATAGAGATTGCTGGACCTTGACTCTCTGATTCAAGTGTCCGAACATAATAATAAAATAGGATCTCAAACCAGAAAGGCATTTAAATTTAATTTACACAGCTCCTCAGCTGGCTGAGGTAGGCAGAAAAACACTTCAAGGATATGCTGGGTTTGCGAGTGATGCTGGAAAGAGATGAGAGTCTGCAGGATATAAAGTGGCTCCTGACATTGCTAGGGTGAAATACATACTGACGGCATAACTCAATCAGTTCAATTAGGAATCAGTTTTGCAAAGGACAACAGATTGATCAGGAGAATTTACAATCAGTTGGGAACTGAAAGGGATGAAGATTTCATGCTTCTGCTTGCTCTGGAAGAAGGGTGAAGATCTACAGAGAAGCTCTTCCAGTTGAAGAGTTACTGTGCTCCATAGACTTTGTTTTGTAAAACAGAACTTGTAATTTTTAAATACCAAATTCTTATGGAATATAATTGCAAAATAAAATGGGTAATATACTAACTATATATGCATTCTTCTCTCCCTCTCTTTGTGCTACAATAGAAATAAACTCTTCAGATAAGTCTGAAGATAGCTGAGGCTTGAAGTGCTGCAG
Source organism: Ceryle rudis (assembly GCA_033439905.1). NCBI lineage: Eukaryota > Metazoa > Chordata > Aves > Coraciiformes > Cerylidae > Ceryle > Ceryle rudis. The sequence goes on from JAAGNO010017969.1 coordinate 44,239, forward strand.
TATCACAGAACCACAGTATTCAAAATCATTAACTACAATACATTTTAAATGTCCAAAACGCATAGCACGTTTTGAGAAAAATAACCAGAAATCCATAAAACACTTCCTTAAAGTAAGATGTATAAATGACATTGAGGAAGCCCACTGAGCAAAATAAACATGTTGGTCAGTCTAAAGTTAGATTCCATATAATCTTGTCTGAATGACTAGAGAACACAGTGAAGAGATGAACTATTCTTCAGAGTAATTCTGTCTACACTCTATTTCTACAGTTTAGCAACAGAGTTGTTTAAAAATTATTTCAAGTTGCCTTCTTCCATACTTAAGTTCAGTAACAGAAGTAATGGGTGCACATTTCCAGTGCTTATCCACATATTTGTAAAAAATCAGAATTCTGGACTAGAAAAAAATCAAATTTAAAAAATCAAGTAAAATTCTAAATCCATACTGTATTTCGTGTTATAAACAGAAGAAAGAGTCAGAGATTTAAAGATAGAAAATTCACTGCATGAGAATAAGATCCTCAATATTGGTCTCATCATGTTAGCATTTAAATGATGCAAGCATAGAGACCGCAGTACTTAACAGAACTGTGCTTTGAGAGTAGAGGTGTTATGCAAAAGCTGAAATATTCTTTGTTACCTGACCGGAAATGTTCCTAAGAGGAATTGTCTTAAAAAATTTCCTGCACCCCACCTCAGCTGCAAATTGTTTTCCATCCACCTGCTTCTTTGCATCTTGGTTGAGTTTCCAGCTTCACACTCTCAACCCTTCCTTGTGGAAGTCCATTTTTATGAAATGCTTCACTAGGAGACTAGTACTGTGGAGTTTCACAGACATGAGTTTTCCTTGTTCATGTGTTCACGAAAAAATTTGAAATGTCTGACAAAGGAACTAGATTGCTACAATACAGAACTGTATTGCCTTGCTACAGACTCCCTTCCTCTGAATTTCTACTTTTCTTTTACAATAAAAACTCCAAAACCATTAACTCATTTCCTTTAAGCTAAGGCTCTGTTTCTGTGCCCTGCAAGTCATATACTTGATCTTCTCATTACTTTTCCATATGTTCAAAAGATTAGCCTCTTGTAACTGTAATAATCCTGTCTGCAAACCACTGCCAATCCTTGATATAAAATTAACAATATGGTTTAGATTGTAAATTCTTATTTAAAGAAGCATCTGTTTACAGATACACATTAATTTTCCACAGTATTTTTTTCCTCTCTGTTTCTCCAATAATCCGCTACCTAATAGGCTTCATGTTTCTCTCACTGTCTTCTCTTTCTAACTAAGCTCAGAATGAAAACAGGATTCCCTGAATTCCTTCAGTAACTATCCTCTCTTTGTATATTAAAACCCAAAGCATCTAACACCAAAAGCAAGCCCAAACATTCAGTTTAAAGGTCAAGAATTTTCCTGGTTCCCACAAGTTAAAGTATGCTGCTCAGATAGTATGTGTACTTCTGATCAGTTTAAGCACAAAAAGGAAATATGAGAAGTTCTGTAAGAAGTGCATCCTGGTAAATGGAGACAAACCAACAGAGCTTGTGTTCCCTAGTGAAGTAAAGAAAAAGGTAATAAAGTATCATATTAAAGTTTATACTGATATTTCTTTATGGTAAAATTGGTGTTAGTAAGCCAATTCACCTAAGTAATACACTGGTCCTGACTCTATCTTCAGCAGATGCTTTAACTCAAAATGCAGAATAATGTATTTCTTAGGTGTAGCTTTTGTAATTGATCTTCCCAATAAGACATGACTTTACCTTAAAATGCTTAAGCAGAATACTGAAACACAAAACTGAACATTTTTTGGTTGTCTGAAAAATGTTCCATGCTCTTTCTCTCCCAACTACATGTTCCTAGTTAATATTGTAATTAGAAACCTAATTTTCACTATCAGAAGTTTCATCTGACCTACAAAGTGAGAAGCCATTCATACAGCCATTTCAAAAGAACAATACTGCTGTACTAAGCAAGCTAAGATTCTCCTAAATAGGCTTTTTAAAAACAAATAATTCATCTTTTATAATCTCTTTCCAAAGATCATAATACACCTAAGAGAGAAAAGCTTTGATGGAAAACAAGCTAACAAAGCCTCTAATTCACAAGTGTCAATCAAATTTTGTTGTATATATACTCTAATCTCCCCCAAAGTAAGAATAAAAGTTAAACTATACATTTATGATAGGCTTATTTGTTTCAAAATAGGAAAAAAATAAATCAAAACATAATCACCATCCCATTCCTATTTTTCCTCTTTTACATATGTTCTATTAAATCCATTTCCACTGTTTTTAAATAACACTTTGTAATTCACTGTATTTATTTGGATGAATATCAGCCTGCGAGATACTTAAACCAAAACAATCATATTCAGATTTAGATTACAGCAAATCTGGAAGAGAAGCAGGACATTTAATTTCACAGTGGTCACCAAACAGAAACTGCTAGATAGAAAGATGGGATAATCTCAGTTTTTAAACATACCCTCAACTGGAGAACTGCACTAGATTTTCTTAGCCATTTTTCTCTTTTATGACTTAAAATGTTCAAGCACAAATGTCAGTTTAAAAATGCCTCTTTTATTTTTGGTTTTCCCTTGATTTTATCATAAAATAATTAAATAATTGCATAAATTAATAATGTCGAGTCAACTCTGTTATGAGGTTGAAAACATTATTGAGAATCCCTCCTGCACTGTTAATGTCATAATTTCTTCAGATTGCAACAGTAATCGAAAACAGGCATATTTAATGGTAAATTCTATGAAGGTTTCATTAGACAGAGCTTTTCTGAAATGACCTCAGCAACTAACATAACTTGGGTTGAGAATCAGTGCTCATTACTGCAATTGCTTCATTATTCTCTGAGGAAACCACTGACAAATGCATGCTAATCTAAAAGGTTCATGGTTGGAAGTGAAAACATAGCTGAGGATCTTACTAAACCTTCAAGAACTTTTGCACATAGATTCAAAAAAAAAGTCAGATGTCAATATAAAAACTAGTCCCAACAAAAGGTTAACATCTCCAAAGTGAAACTATGGTTTACATATTTACACTTTCATGCACACAGACACATTTTAGCATACCACTAGAGGTCTAAAAAGTTATTTAGTAACTTCTCAGCTGAAATACTGCAAAAGATAACACCTAGATCTTTGTGTAATAAAAAAGCTAGAAAGGTTCCAGGACAATACATCAATTTATTTTATTAAATGCATATTGGTAAAATTTGGAAGTAAAAGGGGACGAAACATCACTGTCTTCAGTTACACTTTAGAGATACGTTTTTTAAAAATTTAAGGGGTGCTATCCAGTACTATAAAAATCAAGTAGTATTATATTTCTAGGCAGTTACTTACCTACAGTAATGCTTTATACAGCTTTCTCTGAAACACTAGACAATGGGAGCATTTACTACTTACTGCTACAGTAAAACACTTTCTCCAGTGTAGATCCACAAGACCTCCTTGCTTTTTATTTCATAAAAAATTGCTGCAATGTTTTTCACTATACTTGCTTGTCCTTTGTTAATAAAACTAATTCATGGATGTAAAAGTCCTACAGAAAGAAAACAACCTCACTGCAAACATGAAACACGAAAATGGTGGCCTTGTGGTATGCATTTTATAAGGGCAGGTTGGATTTGATTTATAAATTCAGAGTGTACAGTACTGCATGCTTGACCTTACACAAAGGTTTGTTGTGTTTTTAATGCTTTCATGTTTAATGTGTTTTCAGAACCTTACCAACTATTTGAATACACATGCAGTACACATACATTTTAGGTTTCCAAAAGCAAGTTTCACTAGAGTGATGTAGTATAAGGGAACCATATGCCACCTAAACAAAACCCACCAACACAAATAACTCCTCCAAGAAAGCTGCAAACACACCAATAAGTGTGCAAACACTTTTGGTGCACAGAGCACTACCAAATAGAAGTTATAACATTTGGCCACCACTAGGATCATGGTCTTCTGAGATTTCTCTTAAAATTCAGTTAAACTTCTTTAGAGTGATAAAAAAAACCATGAAAGTGTGAATTTCCACTCTTCAATGATTACTTGCACTATGGAATTGAGAAAAAGTGATCTGCAAAAGCTGCCTGAATAAACAATCTGTACTTGATAGGAAGGGTTTTTTTCAATGTTTTAAAATCAAGCTCTGTCTCTGTAAAATTTCTGCATGTGTTTATTTTTTTTTGCACAAATTACGTTCACTGCTTACTTACCTCCTGTTTGAGTGATGACTTGAATGTCACTAGAAAGTGGCCCATCCCCAACAGAAGTAAAAGCAAGAACCTTCACAGAGTATGTTTTCTGGGGTACCAGATTCCCAATAGTGGTAATATGGCTGTCTGCTACATTATGCTTCATCCAGCTGTTGACATGTTGAGTAGGGTCCATGGTGTAATAAACTCTGTAACCTTGTATTTGTCCATTAGGTTCCTCAGGTTCTTCCCACTGTACCAAAATAGTGGTAGAGCTCAACATACGGGCCTGCACATTGCGTGGTGCACTTGAAGGTGCTTGCTCTGAAGTCCTTGTTGACACAGGCTCACTGGCTGGCCCTCGCCCAATGTTATTTACAGCAACTACTCGAAATTCATACTCTGAATATGGGCTCAGGCCAGCCACACTATAGCGTGTTGTGGCCACCCCATCAATTTCTTTATACGGTTCCTCAGAGTTTTTGGGTTTGTGTTGGATTATGTAGTAAGAAACTGGCTCAGGGTTTCCAGAATCCCAAGTCAATGTTATGCTTGTCGCTGTGCTTTCTGTCACCACAGGTGTTCCAGGAGGTTTAGGTAAGGCTAAAGATAAATTCCAAAAAATACAGTTAGTGCTATGCAATGGTAGACATTAATTATCACAAAAAGCATCTTAAAAAACTACATAAACAACAAAAAACAGAAAGATAGGAATGGAAAGAAGGTGTGATCTGTTCAGATCAAGTTTTTTGAAATTATGATTTACTCCAGAAATCAACCAGAAAATCTTCAAGTTTTGTAGTGCAAGGTTTATTTGATATAAATTAATGATACTGACTTTTTTAATAGATGCCGTAAACATATGCAGAAGAGGAATCATATAGACAGACAGTGCACCATTACAGTTTAATTTTCAGATATTTTTGGAACCTTTAGTTCCTGATTACTCAGTAAACATGATACTTGGACACCCAGCAACTCTAAAAATCAAATGACTAGTTCTTAAACGCTGACAAGTATATGCAAGATTACACGATATCTTATTTACTTGAAATGAAGGCTGGGAGCTAGACACAGGAGAATAATGGAACACTATGATTAACTTATTAATTAATGTTATTGCTGTATGATCTGTATATTGTCTTATGCCAGTGATTGGCTGGAATATTTAACCACTTGCTTTACGAGGGGAAGAGGCATTTAGTCCATTTCAGTGCTCAGAATATGGCAATGAATGAAAAAAAGTACTATGTCCAAACATATGTGCTTGGGATATACCTTTGACAGTTATCTGCGCTATTGCTTCTATAACACCAAGGGTAGACATAGCAACACAAGTATAGTTTGCAGACTGCCTGACATCATTAAGCTCAAGGACGTTCCTCCCTATTGGCATATCATCCTCAGGTGTCAAATCTTCTGCTCCTAGCATCCATTTCACATATGGCATTGGTGATCCCACCGCAACACACGTGATATTTACACTCCCGCCAGGCATAATCTCATGATTGGTGGGGGGGATAGAGAACCTCGGTGGGACCCGTCGAACTGGAACAAAACACAAAAAAGGTAATAACATATACAAAAAGAGAAATTGAGTCTTGCATATGGACTACATGCAGTGTACAGACACAATTTAATGTTTTAAA
>JAAGNO010017970.1:11564-23305 GCA_033439905.1 Ceryle rudis
ATTGATGAAGAATGCAAAAGGCCCCCCCCCCCCCCCATTTGCCAGCCCCCGCATCCTGCACCCCTGCCAGGCAGAGCCTTCCCTGATGGGCTAAGGATGAGCTGCTCCCGGTGGGGTGGAAATGCCCTTCCCCAGCCATGGTGGGCTGGGGGTAAAACATTCACCTTGGCAGCTACAGACCCTTGAAGGCTGTATGGCTCTGCCTGTGTGCACCCGTCTGGCCTTGGCTGCATGGCTGGTGCCATGTGGCAGGAGGTAATCCTGGGTAGAGGTGACCCATACTGGCTTTGGGCCACTTGTCTCCCCAGGCTGCTCTAATACCAAGACCCTGGCTTTGCTAACAGGTCAGATCTTTGTGGAGGAAGCACTTTGTAGGTGGGAGCAGGCTGCTCTGCTCCCAGGGCTGCCTCAAGCGTTCCAGGCATGGGGCAGCTGAACCTGTAAAGAAACAGAAACATCAAACTTGCCGGCGTGATGCACAGCGATGGGAAGAGCAGCTTTCATGACAAAGCCAGGTGCTGTGTATCTCTCTGCCAACCACTGTTTCAAAGCGATTGCACCTCACCCAGCCATGCCTCGCCTGTTATCTGGGTGTCTCTGCTGACATCCGATCTCTCACCATGCTCACCTCCTGCACTGGGGTGCTTCTCCATCACCCATTCTGCTGTGGTGGCTGCCACCCTCTTCAAGCATGGTTGCTGCCCTGCAGCTGGGGACAGAGCTGTCACCTGGATGGGGCGGTCTGTGTGTGTGTGCTGCACTTGGCTTGCTCCTGGGCTGGATGGTTGGGGTTGTCCCCGTGCCCTCAGAATCAATCTCCTTCCTTTCTTCTCCTTTGGAAAGTAGACAGGCTCTGGACTCATCCTGTCCTCCCCTGAGAAGCTGCTGCTCCTGGCTCCGATGCTCTGGCTGCAGAAGGTTTCACCCTTGGTATCCTCTGGGTGCTGGTGAGCTCCTTCCTGTTGCAGCATCCTCAGCAGAGTGGTCACCTGCATGGGGCTGCTGTGTCTGCCCTGGAGGAGAAAGGAGGCTTCCCAGCACCCTCCCTTTTTGGGTCATGAAATTTTGAGGCAAAATCCCTCTATTTCATCCCCATGCACTCAAGCCTGTCAGCGGAGCTGTGAACCCAGCAGCACTTTTCTCTGTGGGCTCACTAGGGTGGATGTGGTGACTCCTCGGGAGATAGAGGTCCTGCTTTTGGGGGGCTTTGTACAGCAATGTGTGCAAAATGCAGCTGGCCCCTCCTGCCTGTGAAGGAGGCAGTGGGAGCCCAGCTTTCACCATGCTGGCCGGAGGGTGGTGGCTTTGCTCTGGGCACTGAGGAAAGTGATGGCCCCACGTTGCTTCCACTCACCTCCTGCTGCAGCTCCATCCCCTCGGCTCACCCGTGTTTCCCTTAGCAAAACAAGCAGCAGCGTTTGTTTTCTTTCCTTTTTAAATGGCCACTTTTCATTTTTTCATGCTCTTCCTCCTTGGCACGCAGGTCGGCAGGGGGAGGGAGCCTTCAGCCAAGCTCTCCATCACATGTCCCTTGTTTTTTGTGTGTTATTTTTTCCCCACCGCTGCCCTTGCCAAGGGAAGGACATTGTATAGCTGCTGAGACTGGCAGGGGCAGGAATGCTGCCTGCCAATAGCCTCAGTGTCTGAAAAGGCTTAGAAAATCCAAGCTCTAAATGAGCTCCCAAATCATCTTCTTCCCATTCTCTGGGTAGAGTGCCCTGCAGAGCGAGCCTGAGCTCCCCTTTTGTGGCTGGGCTCCCCAGTGAGTGACTGGCTTTGCAGCAGTGCCGGAGCGGCTTTGCCTGGAGATACTGGGAAGATCCTGGGCACAGCGTGGCTCAAGGCAAGCTGGGGCACCCTGGGGAGAGGTGGGGGGCAATTTCTGGCATCCCTTCCTCCAGCCTTTGCACCTCATCCCCCTGCCCAGCTCCCTCCCTGTATAACCCCTTCACAGCACTCGCTCGGCAAGCGTGTTGGGGTTCTCGGCTGCGGGGCCGAGCAGGAGGGGAAGTGCAGGGCTGATGGATGGCTGCCGAAAGCCTCCCCAGGGAGGTGGGAGGCCCATCCTGTGCTTGCCCCAAGGATGCTGCTGAGAGCAGCCAAGGCTATGGCATCTCTGGCAGCACACATGGCTGGGACATCTGGGGCCAGACGAAGCTGGAGCAGGGGAACAGGAGGCATGCTGGCTCTGTATCTGGTAGAGGAGGGGACAACCTATGCTGTGTCCAACTGTTCCCCACCCCCAGCACCTCATTTTCGACCTTGCCAGGTCAGTCAGTGAAGGCAGCGGCTGCTTCTGCTGCACTGGGAGCTGGGAGCAGGCGGCAGCTCTGCATCCCCATGCTCCACATTAGCAAGATGTCTGCAGGGCAACTTCTTTCCCAGGGCCTTTGGTTAGAGGTGTGTTTGCAGCAGCCGAGCCTGGGGAGCAGCTTTGCTGAGCAGTGCCGCTGTGTTTCAGCGTGCCTGTGTTGTGGGCCTTCATCTTTTGCTTCCGCTTTCTCCTCTCTTGGGAGAGGAACAGAAAGGGCTCAGCTTTGCCATGTCTCCTGAAAATTTAGGCTGGCTTCAGCATCCCCGCTGGCACTCCAGCCTTCACTGCCGAATACAAATTGTCTCTAAATGTCTCCAATAACTCTGTGTAGTTAGTTCGTGGTGCTCAGGTGCCACAAACAGAATGCAGGCATCACATTTGATGTGCTGTCCTAACCCTGAACTGTCCCAGAAAGGGCTCCTGCTCTTTGTGCGTTGGGGCTCTCGGGGTCCCGCTGGCTTTGCCTGTGAAGGAGGAAGGGGATCCTTCGGAGGGCTGAGCATTGCCGGGGCGTGTTGCTGGAGCTCAGCGCGGGAAGCGGCGAGGTCAGGCTGCTGCTGTGAGCATCGTTCCTTCTCTAAGCCCTCGGAGGTGACACGTATGTGGGAGAGTGTGAGCTCTGCAGAGCAGCCTTGGGCATTGAAGTCTGCCTGCTTCATCCTAGCAGTGGGTACCTTGGGAAATAGCAAAGGAAAATTCCCCTTCTAGAGGCATGTAACTTGGGTTTTGTATAATTTTTTTTCTTTTTCTTTTTTTTTTTTATTTCCAAATGGCTCTGTCAAGCTCCTGCTCTCACTCCCCCTCCCCGTGCTACACAGCCAGCTCTGAAGCAGAAGTGATATTTTCTGCCAATGCAATGATTAGCCTGTCTGCTAATGACCCAAGAACAGTGTCCAAAATAAATGAGCCCAACCTGCTCATCTTATTAGCCAAATGATTGTAAAGAAAGAGGAAATATCTGCAAAAACCGCTTAGACAGCTGGAATTTGGAAGCGTGGTGGAGTCATTGCTCGAAGTATGGAGAGGAGCCATATGTCTTCAAAAAGCTGGTCCTTTCCTGGTGCAGGGAGAGTCCTTGTGTTATTGGGGTGGTTCTGCTCACCCCTTGCTCTGCCTTTTGTGAGATGACCTTGTGGGGCTGGAGCTGTGACTGACTCCGAGCGCTGCTGGTTGCCAGGGCTGAGAAGCTTAGGATGGGCAGATATTTCTCCTCCTGTCTTGCTTGCCTGGTTTGTGGCTTGCTACATCCTTTAGACGATAGGCAGCAGCAGCACTGTGAGGTTGGTCAGGAGAGCAGCTAACATACTGGTACTGGAGTCATCCTTCAGGAGTTGTTCTTATGTCCTTCAGACTCCCCAATGCACTTGGCAAGGTAGTGGGGCATTGTTTCACATGGGGAGGGATGAGGAGCAAAAAAGGAAGAGGTAGAGAGGCACAGGGGTCCTACAGAGAAGGGAGGTGAAAGGGGGCTCTTGTCATCCCCCTTATAGATCATGGTGGTGGTCAAGTAAAACAAGAGCTCAACACAGGAAGGGATTTCAGGCTTTGTGTAAATGTAGGAGAGAAATGGGTCTGAGTGCAGGAGAAGGAGTACGTCATGGGGAAGGGTGAGTATGTGGAGAAGCTGGAGGGCTGGGTGTGACAACCCCCCTGAATCTGAAAAAAGTTTGACCCTCTCTGTGAGGCATACTCAATTTGAAAGGTAGGTTGTCTCCCCAGTTGCTGTTCATGTGTCTCAGTAGGTCTCTCACCAGCCCAAAGGCCTGACCCTGTGCAAGGCTCTGTGTGAGGTGCGACAGGGACATGGAGAAGGGCTCTGGGGGCTCTTGAGGCTGAGATGAGCCCTGACTGCATAACCCTGTAGCCTCGAAGCTGTGTCGCATCAGAGGATGTGTGCGAGCCACGTGTCTTGTTTGATAGCAGAAAAAAAAAAAAAAAAAAAATGCCCTTATTCCCTTTGTCCCCTCAAGCAAGGGCAGCTGAAGACCTGGCTCATGAGGACCTAAAAATTGCTGAGGAGGAGGAGAAGGTCATCCTTCTTCCAGCACCCAGCGTGCTCGCCATATGCTTCCCTGACCTTCTCCATAGCACAGCCGCTGCAAGCTCCCGTGCACCCGCTCTCTCATTCAGCATCACAGCTCGCAGGCTGGTGCCGTGGGCTGCTCGTGGGGTCCCGCCAGCCCTTAGCATTGCAGGTTGGGGTGTCCCACTGGGGCAGTTCTGCAGGCAAATAGGTAGAGTTTATGTGTGACCAGAAGTAAGTCATGCTTATTGTGTCTCTGCAGGTGTGTACGTGTATATATGTGAAATACAACCTTCATATAGATATGTGTATATATATTTTTTTTACTGAGCTGGGATCCAAAAGGTATAATGTACAGAAATAGGAACTGTGACTTCATAGAAACACAGAACAGTTTGGGTTGGAAGGGATTTTACTTTAACTGTATTCGTCTATAGGTAGTTCTTTGCTCTTTCCTGTTTTATACAGACTTAAATTGTGCCTTAGACCTTTTCCTTCCTTTCCTAATTGGTAAGGGAATTGTTAATTGTATGTTTTTGTTCTGAGAAGTTTCAGGTTTAAACAATTATCTGTGCTGTAAAACATCCTGACAGTGCAAATATTGAGAAATCAAACATGAAGTGGATAAGCAAATGACCCTTTGCTATCTTTGCACCCGACAATGTCTTTCACTGTGCTGAACCTCCCTGGAAAGCTGCCTTTGGTCCCTGGGGCTTGGGGGTTGATGAGACGCTGGTGCGAATGGAAGTTTCACCTGCATGCCCGGGGCTGTACAAGTGTAGCCGAGCTAATTTTTCATTGTCATTTCCTTGAACAGGTTTTTCAGGTTAATGCTGAAGCCGGTTGGCTTTGGAAGGTGTGGTGTTTTGTGGCTTCAGAGTGAGTTTGGTTTTTCTGGAGTTTTTTTGAGTAGGGGATTTGATTTTTCAGTATCCCAAGCCTTTGACATGTGCCTACCCTGTCAATGGCACCGGTGTCAGTCGGAGTACTCCAGGGAGTCCTGCCTTTCCTGAGGGTTTTGTGGGATGAGGATTACTTGTCCATAGGATCTCCAGAGTGGAAGGGGCTTGGAGAGGTCATTAAATCCTTCTCTTTGCCCTCGGGCAGGATCAATAACCCTTTGTCACTGGTGATGGATGTTGCTCTATCCTGTTCTGCAAGTCCCCCTGGGGAGTTGTTCCAGCCTGTGCTGTCTGATGAAGATTTGGGCTTGGACTGGGTCTCACCCAGGGAAGTTGCAGTCTTACAAACCCCATGGAAACACGCTTCCCTTCCAGCACGCTGCCTGCAGCCCAACCTTGCAACAGCCTCGTATTTCAAACGACTTTTACAATGTTTGGACTGATTTAAATAAGCAGGTGGTTTGAAGTGATTGATGGGAATCCTTTTCCTGTAAATGTTTTGCTCTAAGGATTTAGCTTCTAGTCTTTTGCTCCCGGTAGCGAGCAGGAATGCGGGCTGGCATCCTCCCATCACTGAGATTTGTGAGGAGGAAAACAAGGGTGGACATGGGGAGTCGTGGGAATCTATCTTCAGATCCCCTAAACTTCGAGATCTCATTCTGGCAGGACCCACCCGTGGTGGACACATGGTGCTGTGACTCAGGCCCCTGCCACAGATCTCCCCGGAGCAGCCCTGCCTGCTGCTGACCCTGGCAGCCTTCCTCTTCAGGGCTGTGCCCACACTTTAAGTGCCCACAGGGGCTATTTAACCCCTGTTTTGCAGACTGGCCTTGTTCCACGGTGAGCATTGACGGCCCAGGCAGGGACAGAGTGGCCGAGTGTGTAACTTCACTCACCCGATGCTCTTGGGACAGGCTTTTCCTCGCCTCGCGCTGTCCGGGGCTATCACATTAAATTGCCTGCTGCAATTGCTTGGCTGTCACATAGATTTTTATCTCGAGTGTCCTTTGGAACAGGAGCCCTGAGCTGTCGCTGGGAATGTTAAAACGATAAATGTGTTTTGCACCTGCTGATGGGCAGCAGCAGCAGCTTTAGGGCTTGTGACAGTCCCCGCACACAGACAGTGTGGGCAGCTCTGCCTCTTCCCTGGAGGGCTCAGCATCCCAGAGGGGAGGGAGGAGACCAGTGTTTCTGCCCTGGTGTGGCCAAGCTGTGCTAGGGGGATGGAGGTGGCTGAAATCCTCAGCTGTGCCCTGGAATGAGTTGGGGAGAGGAGCTGTGGTGGTAGCAGGACTTGGTAGGGCAGAGAGGAGGATATGCTGCAGCTTGAAACGGGGGTACAGGAGAAGGAGATGAGCCGTGGGCCTTGTCATCTTAATTGTTTCCTCACAGGTAGGGCTGCTGGACGCATTTGGGTTCCTGCAGCCCTGTTTGTGTGCTGGAGCCTGTCCCAGCCCCCTGCTGAGGCTGCCAGGGGAGGAGGCCTTGTTTTGAAAACTTCTTGATGGAGAACATTTTCCTGCCTTGGAGAGAGGGCTTCCTCAGTTTGACTGGGCAGTGCTGGCTGTCCCCTCAGTGGCATTTCCAGTCCTGGGCTTGGGTGTGTGGAGTAGCCCTGCCACGGCCGGAACATCCCCACTGGTGTGGAAAGCCTGCCCATGAGGGACTGTGCAGCAGGAGGGGTTTTGGGAGGACCATGCCTCTGTGTCTGCAAGGGAATCTCCTGGTGAACAGCATCCTGATATTGGGTGCTCTTGGTCAGGTGGTGGCTGGCAAAGAGCTGAGCAGCTTCCTAACCTCTCGGGTTCTGCTCTGCTGTGGTGGCATGTGGGGCATTGATTTCACTGGGTTTTGCTTCCAGGGGCTGTCCAGCCATGGACTGGAAGGTTGCCTTCACCACAGTGTTTTGCACATCGACTGGGTGTCCTGGGATCCCTGACTTGGGGCCGTGTCCAAGGACCATGTAGGCATGGACCGGAAAGGTTGCACCAAGTTTCCAGTGCTGTCTGTAGGACACACTAGGGACTGTTCTTTTTTTTGGCTTCCTTTGTCCTGTGGGAATTGAAAAACTGTTTTGTGATGAAAGCCTGAAAGGAGGTTGGATGCTGAGGACATCAGCTGAGCGCCTGGGGACCAAGACATTCTTTTTGTTTGCAGCAAAGGGAGGGTTTGAAAGATGGAGGAGCTGGTGCAGATCTCTGCTGCTGGCTGCTTCTCTCTACCCAGGAGCTCTCTCCTCTCCTCGCCGCCCGCCTTCACCTTGTCACCAGGCGAGCTTCTCCGCCTGGAACATACGGCTTCATCTTCCTCTCCTATTCATGCTTTCCCCTCAGGCAAAGCTGTTTCTTCTGCAGGAGGCCAGGCCTCCTCTGAAGATGGGAACATTGCATGGGCTGGGCTTAATTTAGATTAGATGTGCACTTGTGAACCCAGCCCCTGCTCCGGGGTGGGTTGCGATGGAGCTGCAGCTGGGCAGGAGGTGGTTTTCCTGCCTCCCAGAAGCTAAAAACAAACTGATGGGGGTTGAGTGTGCAGGGGCTGGGGGGAGGAAGCAAACCAAAGCTCAGTACTCAAGGTCTGCACCAGGAGCAGCAAATAAGGAGTGGAGAGATGCTTTGTGAGCTGAAAGGTGTAGGTAGAAGGGCTTTATTAGCTCCATTTGAAATATTTTCTCTCAGTTCCTGTTTAGTTGTGGAATCCAACTTTATTCTAGCTTTAAATTTAGATTTTCAAAACAGGCCTGTCAAATTAGTAAAAGGAGATTTGATTAGAAAATGGCAGCGGCATTGAGATCTTTGTTTTCCTCAGCGCGCGATTTGGCTCGGCGATCGCTCTTAACCAAAAATACACTGTTGGAAAGGGGTTTTTAGCGAATCGACACTTTCCAACTGGGGACAAAAACAAAAAAGGAGAGCAGAGATAGAAAATTGCTGCCACTGGCTGCCTCTTGGCAGGGACCCAGGGGTTTGGGCTGTGGGGCCAGGGCTGTAGTGGTCTTAGTGGTGATGTGGGGACTGCAGGGAACAAGGAATGCAGAAGAGGGTGGGATGGCTTTGTGCCTTCCCTGTCCTCTCCTGCTCACTGACATCCCCACGTCTGGGTTCAGATGTTTGAACTCCCTGAGGATGCTGGTGGCTGAACCTCGGCACTGCTCCAGGAGCTGCGCAGCCTGGGCCTCCCTGGAGCCTTCTCCTCTCCAGGCTGAACCCCCCCCAACTCTCCCAGCCTGGCCTCCCAGCAGAGGGGTTCCAGCCCTCCCAGCATTGCTGTGGCCTTGTCCCCAGGCCAGGCTGGGTGGGAGCCCATGCCAGAGGGCAGGAGTTGAGGGGTAAGGATGAGGAAATGAATTAAACAGTGGAGTTAAACACGAGCTAATAACAGCCACGGGGGGAGGGAAGGGCTGGAGAGCCAGGAACTGCCATGCCCAGTGACACCCTGCAGAGTCTTCCTGGGGGGCTGAAGGAGGGTTTTGGTGTTGCGGGGGGTGCAGCTTTCCTTGTACAGAGCCCTGCTTGATGCCAGTTTGCATTAACCAGTTACTGCTTCTCTGCTCATCATCCAACCCGTATGCCTGGGGTTGGCCCTAGCAAGCCCCCGTGGGGGTCCTTCAGTGGGCAAGCAGAGATGGGGTGCTGCAGGGGGGACACGACCTAAGTACCGCGGAGTTTGTGCTGCTATTGATGCTGCTGTTGGGGGGCAGAGGGCTGGGAGCAGGTAACCGGGTGTCAGGCTGGCCCCAGAGGAGCCATCCTCGCCCAGTCCCTGCCTGCTGCTGGGGAGGGTGCCGCTGGCCATTGGTGGCTGGATTCACTCCATGATTATTCACAGATGCTGCGATTACACCGGCGACACTGTGTCAAAAACCTCGCAGCAGCCTTGGCGAGCGCACGGGGACGGGAGGGGGTTATTAGCCTGTTATTATCCATTTACCCAGATATCCTGGCTAATCAGCTTTCAGATGGGGAGAATTAATTGGCTTCGTTTGGAGCACCAGGCAGGTTTAATTGAAATGAAGTCTTTCCCATTTCCAAATGGGCACTTTCTCAGCTGCTGTTGAATGGGAAGGTGGGGGCTGCAGCTTTCCTGATACAGCCCCTCACGTTGCAGTGCAGCTGGGCTGTGGTGAACTGGCTGGAGCAGCAGGGCCCTTCGGTGCTCCCTCCATCTGGGAGGGACCTCTCATTTCTCCATGCACCCGCTCTGCTCGGATGTGCTCCAAACCCTCTACTTACAGCTGGGCAGGGGAGCGTGAGTCCCACACTGTCTTCAGTCCCTTGAAGTGTATAGAGTGGTGTGTAGAAGGGAGCTGGGCAGGTCGTCTTGGTGGCACCTGGGTGGCACCACTGTGATATTTGCTGCTTTCTGTGGGCAAAGGGGTGCAGCTGGAGGATGGAGTCTGGAGATGAGGGACCCCAGGGTTCAGTGGGCATGTGTTGTCATGCAGGGCTCTTGCAAGCTGTGTGCCTGGAATAAAACCACTCTGTAGGTCTGCTGCTGCTGCTTATCCTGCTCCTGGTCTTTCCCAGGCTTTGCTGCAGCACCAGGCAGGCTGCTGAGCTGGCCACACGAGAGAAGATGTCCGTGATGGGTGTGCCTAGATTCAGGGAGCTGAGCAGCACCCTGCAGCCCTACCAGAGGTGGAAGGGGCGGCAGCCAGTGACCTGCCCTGCATCGATCCTGGCATCGATCCTGCCTGTGAGGATGCAGGGAAAGAAAATCCAGCACCTTGATGCGTGTGTGTGGCACTGAGTGAGCCCACCAGCTCCCCCAAACCCTGCCTGCCCCTCTGAGCCATGGCTGCTGCCCTCTGGCCTCTTTCTGCTCTGGTGCCGGCTTCGTAGAATCATTAGATCATTGTGGTCAGAAGAGACCTTTAAGATCATCATGTCCAACCATTCCCCCAGCACTGCCAGGGCACGACTAACCCATGTCCCTCAGTACCACATCTCCATGGCTTTGAAACCCCTCGAGGGATCATGGGGACTCCACCACTGCCCTGGGCAGCCTGGGACAGCACTTGACAATCCTTTCAGAGAAGAAATTTTCCCGAATATCCAACCTAAACCTTCCCTGGCACAACTTGAGGCCATTTCATTTTGTCATGTCACTTCTCTTGATTAAAGGTTTGTCTCCTCTTTGCAAGATTTTGGCTGTAGTTAGAGCTGGGTGTAAGGATTGCTTGTCACTTTGTGAGAGCACAAGTGAAAGCTCGTGGCTCTGCAAAGGTCCCTTTGGGTAGCAGGGATGCAGCTCTGAGCCCTGTGCTGGAGGGGGCTGCAGTTGGGTGGTCCCCAGGGAGTCTCTTCAGGTCCTCTCTTCCCCAGTCCTGCTCTAGGAAGGGTGTGGGTTTAGCTTGGTAGGGGGCTTAGAAATAGTCATAGGCTTTCAGGTTTGGTGCTTTAAATCCAGACTATTGAGGATAGGAGGGCTGGACTGGGCTGCCCCAAATCACACAATGGTTTGGAAGGGACCTAAAAGATCATGTAGTTCCAGCTCCCTTGCCATGGGCAGGGACATCTTCAACTAGAGCGTGTTGCTCAGAGCTCCACTCAACCTGGCCTTTGAACACTTCTAGGGATGGGGTGTCAACCACCTCTCTGGGTAACCTGTGCCAGTGTCTCACCACCCTCACAATGAAGAATTTCTTCCTTATGTCTAATCTAAATTTGCCCTCTTTCAGCTGAAAACCACTGGTTAAAAACACTGATCTTCCCTCAAAAGGCACAGGTAAATGTCCTTTTGTAAGTGCCAGCATCTTGGTACGTGTTCAGCGTCTCCCTCCTGAAGCAACCTACAGAGAAAAGCTGTAGGTAGGAGCCCTGGTTTCTGCCACCTCCTCTGCTCTGCTCCTGTCACCTCTGGTGTCCTGTATCCATACAGAAAACAAGGGACTTGAATTGCAGGTAGCTTGAGCTGCAAGTGTTTTGGGATGGGGACTGTCCCCTGGGTGTGTAGAGACCTCCAGAGCTGAAGCTGCTCTGGCTGCACCCCGGGGGACGCAGGACCCCTTGGCAGATGCAGACTCAGCTTTTCCCATCCCAGCCTAGTAGCTGGATGCCCTGTGCCCCCTGCTTGTGGCTCTGCCTCCCCCTCAAGGAGATCGCTGGTGTGGTGCCCTTCTAAGCACACTTGAAAACAAGCCAGCAAAACAAAGCTGGGGCATTCCTGTCCTTTTATCTTCTCAGCTCTCGATCAATACAGGAAGTGGGGTGGGTGAATGAGGAACAGGTTTTGGGTGAGGCGCCGAGCAGGGGTTGACGTGCTGCGGGGAAAAATGGTTTCCATGGACCCAGAGGTGTGTAAGCAGTGAGGGAGGGAGCTGCCAAACAGGGACTGTTGCGACAGGACAAGGGGGGGATGGTTTAAAACTAAAAGAGGGAGATTTAGACTGGAGAGAAGGAAGAAATTGTTGCTACTGAGTGTGTTGAGAGCCTGGCCCAGGCTGCCCAGAGAGGTGGTGGCTGCCCCATCCCTGGCCCCATTGCAGGGGAGGTTGGCCGGG
>JAAGNO010017970.1:30404-41310 GCA_033439905.1 Ceryle rudis
GGCTCTGAGCACCCTGCTCTGGTTGCAGATGGCCCTGCTCCCTGCAGGGGGTTGCACCAGATGAGCTGGAAAGTGTCCCTTCCCACCAAAACCAGTCTGATTCTATTGCAAACCCCTCCATGCCCCTTGGGACAAGCCCCCAAAATCTATGCCTTGTGGTTTCAGCAGGGATTGCAGAGCACCCAGCCCAGGGTGCCAGCCAGCCACTGACCCCATCAGCTGCTGGGGTGAAAGTAAGGGGAAAAAAAAAGCCAACAACTGGAG
Source organism: Ceryle rudis (assembly GCA_033439905.1). Classification (NCBI taxonomy): domain Eukaryota; kingdom Metazoa; phylum Chordata; class Aves; order Coraciiformes; family Cerylidae; genus Ceryle; species Ceryle rudis. The sequence goes on from JAAGNO010017970.1 coordinate 30,669, forward strand.
CAGGCTCGACCCCCATTTGTGCCGCACTCCCCATCCTCATCAGCTCGGTTGCCGGATCACATTTTTCTGCTGTGCAAAGGGACCACAAAGGCATATTATATCCAATGTTAAGTAAACAAACTTTTGAAAACTGCCTTTTATTGATTCCATACGGCCCATCTGGTTTAAAAAGGAAAAGGCTCCCTCCCTCTTCCCCCCTCCCTGCGAAAATATTCGAAGGTTAGGGACTGGCAGCGGCTCAGCGTGGCTGAAAACCACCGAGTTTCCTTTGCGGTTAACAACACAGGAAAACGTCGAACTTTCAGATAAATGTTGGAGGCTTATTTGGTTTACCCATCTGGTAGCCAGCCTGTTCTGCGAAAATTAAAGATATACATATGCAAATATTCGCAGTCTGCTTCCAAGATCTAAAGAATTTTTATGATGTAACCACAAAAAGAGGTTATTTAATGTTGACAATATGTAGCGGAGCAAAGCACTATAATGCTGCATATGGTAATGTAACTTATGAAAATGAAGCCGCAGTGCCCTTACAGAGTAATGAAAAGCAGATTTCACCTTGAAGACTGTTTGAGCTGTTTAGCTTGTAATGACTTGGAGGGGAAAAAAAAAAAAAAGAAAAATGAAAAAGCTCCACCAAAGAACACTGGTGTGAAAATACAACTTGCCACACAGCCGCACGAGCCCCGGGCTGTGCGCGGCAGTGTTGCCGAACGGATCGACCTGTCCTGCGCTGGGGATGTGACACTGTCCCAGCAGGGATGTCTGCAGTACAGGCAGGGCATGGCCACCTCCCACCGCCTCCCCAGAGATGCTGATGCCAGCAGAGCCCTGCCACCCCAAGCGTGGCTCCCAGCATCATGGGCAGCCACGGCAACGAGGTGTCCCTCTGCTACCCCCTCAACAGACCTGGGCGGACAAGAGCAGTTGAGCGATGCTGGGTTAAGGGATGCAGGAAGGATCACACCCTGTAGCCCCTGAGAGAGGCAGGGCATCCATGGCAGGTGCTGCTCCAACACCTGTATATATGAGGCCTCTCAGAAAGGTGGGGACAGACTTTTGAGCAGGGTCTGCTGTGACAGGACAAGGGGGGATGGTTTAAACTGGCAGAGGGAGATTCAGACTGGAGAGCAGGAGAAATTGTTGGTGCTGAGGGTGGGCAGAGCCTGGCCCAGGCTGCCCCATCCCTGGCCCCATTGCAGGGGAGGTTGGCCGGGGCTCTGAGCACCCTGCTCTAGTTGGGGCTGGATAAGATGAGCTTTAAAGGTCCCTTCCCATCCAAATCAGTCCATAAATCTTTGATCACCACATGGCAGAAGCGGTGGGAGCTACACATCCACCTTCCCCATCATCACATGGGCCTCGCTTTGCCCTCCCAGAAGTTGGGTTACCACTCAGAGGAAAGACCCCCAACCCATGGGGACACACCCTTGGGACAAAACTCTCTACATTATGCACACACCACTCAGACACCAGCATCCTCTGAACTGAGAAGGATGGCAACACCACATCCCCTGACCACCAACCCATCTTCAACCTGCGCATCCCAACCACTTGCCTGGATGACTTCACCCCACCCCACCATCACGCTCCAGCTGCATCAGCTGCACAAACACACCACCCCCACGATTCATCCGAAAAAATCAACCAAACCACAAAAACTCCTAACCATCCCCACAACCCCAACACCGCTTCGCCCGTAGCGAAGACTTATTGCTACTGCTAAAATTAATTATGTCCTCCTTCTGTAACGAGCACCTTTGTATATTATGTGAGCGCTTCGCCTGTCATCAAGAGCCTCAGAGAAGGAGAAAGATGTTTGAATTAACAAAATATTACTGTGATCTTCTCCCTGACAGTATGGAAGCAATAATATTTAGTGAGTAACTGAGTTCCCTTTAATAATTTAGTAGGCTGCAAAAACCTTGATCATCCAGCTGACTCCGAGAACAAAATAGTCAAGCTTTGCGCATCCTAAGCTGAGATAAAAATGTGAGGAGAAGAAAGGAGTTTAAAATTATATTTAAAAAAAGCTAATTAAAAAACTCAGCCCAGAAGCAAGAACGAGGCTAAGGAAACTGTTCTTTAAAGCAAGAGCAGCCACAGGTTCCCCCATCTCCCTGTTTCATCTGCAAGAAGAGATTAGAGGGATGTCCACAGGAGCACAGAGGAAGAAGCCAGAGGCACCTTGATGTAGAGACCTCCAGATAGGCTGTACCCCGGGAGATGTTTCTGAGACAGCCCCTTCCAGCTCACTCAGTGACATCTCAGAGCACATCAGGGCTGCACCAAGCTCAGCAGCAGGCTGGTACCAGGTGTGAACCCACCTCTCCTCCAGCTGGTTTTTGATCAAGGTCCCATCTTCCTTGGTCTCCTTGTGAGAGCAGAGAAACCCCAGAGCCAAGCAGGCTGCACTCCTGCAGAGACCTCTGGGAGGTGCTTCTAGGAGGATGGGACAGGATGGACCTCGCCCAACCTCCCCCAGCTCCACTGGGAGCTCCTTGCTGAAGGCAAGAACCCTTCCCAGGGTGATGAACAAAGCATCCGACCATGGTTATTGACAAAAGGTGCCTGCACTAACCCTCCTGCGCACCCTGGGTACATCACTAGTGATCACTGCTTGTCCTACTCCTCAGTCTGGCTTCCTGAAGACTGCAGAAGCACAAGGGGCTCTCCACCAGCAGAGCTACAGCAGGTCACGAAGCGAGGACCTCCGAGTCACAGCAAGATGCTGAGCTTCAAACCTGTTTGTCACATAGCTTGATACTATCCATGTCATGCCCCTAGAACAAGTAGTGGTGAAGGGATGAGAAACATCTCCAATGCTGCAAAACCCACAGCTGGTGGTGGCCCAGCCAGAACAACCAAGAACAGCAGGAGCAGAGGGTTGTAGGTGCACCACAAGCATCCAACACCCTCGAGTTCTGCCTTTCTCCAGCTCACAAGCAGCAAACCAGTGAGATGGGCCAGAGACCAATCGACACAGCAGCTTGGGGCGGGAGGGACCTGAGGAGGACACTACGCTCAGCTTGGCACCATGCTGCATTCAGGCATGAGCCTGTGGATCCCAGCAACCCCACAACCAACACCAGACTGACTCTTTTTGTTGTTGCCCTTGTCATTAAGAGCCTGGGCTCCTCCTGGGAGCTGACGGGCATCGAGGCAAATAATTTGACACGATACATTTTTGAGCATCGCTGTCGGAAGCTACAGATATTCCCAGCTCAGGGTTGGCAAAGCGCAGGGGCTCGGCCATCTCCAGCAGCTTCGTGGAGAGAAAGCTTGGAAGAAACAAGAAAACAAAGGAAGCTCAGCTTCTCTGACAGGGCCAGGACTATTAAAAGAGCACTTAGGGCCCTTAACATAAAAATGCATCAAAGAGGAATAGCAGATGAGAAGAGATTTCGTTTGCCTTGGAGGAATGCCGGCTGTCTGATAGCTGCCTTCCTCCGCAGCAAAGGTTCAGCGCCGGCTGCAATGCCTTCGGGCGGTGGAGCTGGTTTGTCTAAGGAGGGTATTTGCAGAGGGCATTTTAACCAGCAGCCTCTCCAGAGGGGCTCCACCAGCCCCTTCCCAGCTCATCGGCATGCAGAGCAAAGAGCCCCCGGACCCCACAATGATGAAAATGAGATTCCTTTTTAGATAAGCAGGCGGTGTCAATGACAGAGAGAGGAACCAAAGCTACATCAATGCTGGGAGCATCAAAGAGGTCAAGAGCAGGTTTCCAACCTGCTAACACCATCCACTGCTTGCCAGCACCATGACAGCCTGGGTGAAGACCAGCCCCGCTTAGCGACAGGACAAGAGGAACTGGCCTCAGGTTGCCCCAGGGGAGGTTTAGGTTGGACATGAAGAGCAGTTTCTTCCCCACAACGGTTGTCAAGCTCTGTCCCAGGCTGCCCAGGGCAGCGGTGGAGTTGCCGTCCCTGGAAAGTATTTAAAAGCCATGGAACTGTGGTGCTGAGGGACATGGTTTTCTGGTGCCCTGGCGGTTCTGGGGGAATGGTTGGACTCCGTGATCTTAAAGATTTTTTCCAGCCACAACAATACAATGATTCTATGATCCTTTCCTCAGTCCTGCTGTTTCTTTAAAGCTGGAGGGATCGTGTCCCACCTGCAGGTATGTCCTGCCAGGTCCCGGGAGGGCGAGGAAGCAGCCGGGAGCAGAGGAGGTCATGATAAACAGCAGTGTACAGGAGAGGGAAGACTCTCAGAGATGTCTGCAGAGATCAGCCGTATTTTTCATCGTTAATGATCTGAAAGAAGTTGCAAACAGCATGTTAATTAAGATTTGCAGAAGAAATATTTAAATTGAGAGGTGCAGCAAAGAGAGAAAGAGCAACAGGGCAAAGGAGTCCTAGGGAATTGCTGCTGTGGTGCGGAGGTTTGATCTGGAAGGGGAAGAAGCAGACCCCAAACAACCCAACATGGTAAAGGGGGTATTTTTATTCCAGAGTCATCCCAAGCACAGCGCAGTTGGGGTGCGCGTGTGGGGGTCCCAGTGTGGGGTCTGGCCTAGCAAAGGGACCTATTGATGGAGCTGGCAGTGAGAGGATGGACGGGCCTGGGGCTGCCCCTTGGCCAGCCTGGGCACCAGTGGGCGTCTTCTTTGAGTTTGGCTTCAGCTGAGGATTTGACCACGAGCATTGATTGCCACTTAACAGATGTTGTTACAACGGCCAACACGGATGATCCCAAGTCTGTGGTTTGCTCTGGGATGTGGCCTCGAAGGAACTGGGAGCAAGCCTCTGCCTGGGGAAATGGCATTTATAGGGTCTCCGTGCTGCTGTTGGCCATGGCTTTTAAATTAATTAGAAATCCGTTAGCTCAAATTACAGCATGGCTAAAACCTAACGCAAATGTTTGCTACACCTGCTCATTGAGCCCTGATTTATTATAGCCCTCGGCAACGGCGCAGATGAGCAGGGAGAGGTTTGTGGGCTGAGCTGCAGAGGTCCAAGGTCTGCGCTGGTGGCACCGCCTCTCTGGTGTGAGGTGGATGTGCCTTTCCTTGTGTGCAGGGGCTGGTGGTGCTGTCTGCATCTGGGTTGACCTAGGAGGGGATGAAATGCTTGAAGGAGAGGTAAGATACTGTAGAGATGAAACGTGGGTTACACAAAACGGGGAGAGTGGAACACCAGAAGGGACTGTGGGGGCATCTGCTCTGCCCTCCAGTGCTGCACAAGGTGCAAGAACTTCCTGAAGCCTTTCTTTCTCATCTGAAATAAAGCGTGACTTTTCCAAAAGCATCCAGCCTTGATTTAAAAGAAAAATAAATATAAAAAAAAAATTGACAATGACGGATAATCCACTACAACCCTTGGTAAATTGTTCTAGTGTTTAATTACCTTCACGGCCAAAAAGGAAAGAAAGGGAAAAGTACACAGTGTGAAGAGCTGTGAGGATTGTGTGGTTATTGCTGATACCTATTTGCTTGCCATGATTCACCCACCAGGATGATGTGATGCTCTGGCATTGCTATCATGCTCATCCCAGCTCTCTGAAGCTGAAGGTGCGATGGGGGTTGGGGTTTGTGTGTCTTTGTGCAGGGTTTGGGATGGGCAGAGCCCATCTGTCCTGGGGGACTGTCCTTGGAGTGATGGCCCCAGGCTAGGAGAGCCCCGTCTCACCCAGCAGCAGGTAGGTAGCGATGGGGCTGGTTGTCAGCACAGTGTGGGACAATAATTGGGTTTGGATGTTGTGCAGGAGCATTAGTGGCTTCAAAGGTAGAAAAGAAATGAGGATTTTTTTTTTTTTCCCTGGGGCAAAACCTTGTGCCAATGTTCAGAGGAAGCAGCAGAAGGGGCTCAGCTCAGTGCCAGGCTGTTCCGCACTGGTTTTGCTTTGACCCACAGAAGTGATGCTTTGGTGTAACAGGTTTGCCCAGCCCAAGCTCCGTGTTCTCCTCCAGTCTGGAACCACCTTCTGTGACTTCAGCCCTTTTCAGGGTGGTGGCTGGCAGACTGTTAGGGCTTGCTTTAGTAATGGCTGGGCTGCACCACTGTGGCTGGGCTGCGTTTGACTGCAAAGCTCCAGAGCTGGAGGACTCCTATGGGGAGCCACACCACGTACACCCCACTCTGGGGAGCAGACCTGAGAAGGGAGAGCCGGGAAAGGCCAGAGTATGTTGCAAGGAAGTTTGTCCAGAGCAGTGAGACCCCCTTGTATTTCACTGCTTTGGTAAAGAAGGGTGGTGGCTTGTGTTTGGAGACTTGTGTTTGGAGAAGCTCAGGAGTCCTTGTGCTGCTCAGAAATCATTCAGCATCTCAGATGGATGCCCAAACAGCGATTGCCCTCCAGGTCAGCAGCTTGACAACCTTCATAACTTGTATGAGCACCCAGTCTCCTGGACTTCGAGGTGGCTTCTTCCATTGGTTTTCCTTCTGTGCTTCAAATACATCCCAGCCTTGCTGCTTTCCAGCTTCAGCTGAAGTTTGCTCCAATGCCACATGCCCCACAGCTCTGTGCACACGTGTGTTGTCCCCATCCTCCTCCTCCCATCCCTTCTCCTCTCCCATGGGTCTCAGCAACCTCTGGCATCTGGCGGTTCCTGCTCGGCCAGCGCAGGGCACACGGGAGCGCGGTGGGAAGGACATTACGTGGGAGAATATGCATGTTCACAGCTCAGAGGATTAAAGGCCCGTGTTCTTATCACTGCAGAACAGAGTATTATAAATCCAGCCTTAGAATACCAAATCCCCGCGTGGCTCGGCCATTGTTTGGGAATATTAAAAAGCTCAGAGACAGAAATAATCAGTTTCCGAATGACACATTGTCAAATAAAACATTTCTCATATTATCCCTTCCTTCCCCTTTCTCTCTGCTGCTCCCTCGGTTGGATAATTTAACATGAAGAATAGATTAAAATGAGGCTGGCTTGAATGCCTCCTAAGTTTGACTCCTTTTTTTTATTCCCCCCCCCCCTTTCCCCAGGAAGCTCTCCCAGCATGTGCGATGTGGTTAAACAAGCAGCTGCCAGTGCGGGGTCAGGGATGAAAGGAGCATGTTGAAACTGAGCCTTCTGCTGTGAGCCCAGGAGTGCTCAGCCGAGGGGCTGGCACAGGCACCCCCAGCCTCTCGGGGTCTGGAGGAACTGAAATCTCTGGCTCATCCCCAAAGGATGTGGGAGCTGTGACCGGGCTGTGTTTGCGAGCCCTCGGCTTCCTTAAGCCAACCCTTCCATTGCTGAGCTGGGGGGGCAGTGAGGTGCTAATAACCTCTGTGCCTTTATGCCCTTCTGTCATTTCTCCAAGCAGAGAGATCTTTAATATGCTGACAGGTTTATCTGCTCCAAGCCATTTCCTGGGAGCCAGTGCAAAGTGAGCCCAGCCAGGCAGGTATGTGGCCCCAGCACTGCTGTGAGTATCTGGACCCCTTCCCCAGGTCCAGCTGGCAAAGGTGCTCCTTGTGCAGGGCTTTCTCAGGAACTTGGACTTTTCTGGGTTGTCTCTGGTTGCGCTTTTCCAAGGTGGGCAGGTCGGTGGGTGTGGAGTGTCCTGTCCTGCCCCCACTTCACAGCTGCAGAGAGCACCCAGGCACAAGCAACATCCAGCCAGGCAGCTCAGGCACTTGGTGGTGAGGCCTTGGAGGAGGCTCTTCCCAGTAGTCATGCCCATGAGTGTTGTTCTGAAGCCCTTTGGTCATGTAAGAGCCCTTGCTTTGCTTGAAGGATGCTGGCACATGAGCCGGACCTGATTTTACAATGTGGTTCATCGCGTTGAAGATCTTGGCCCTGCTGTGTCCTTGTCATTGGGCCTCCCTTTTGGAGGGTCTAGTGTGCTGTGGTTTCTCTCCTGCTCAGCAGGAGAGTGGCCCCTCTATGGGACCGCTCTGTGGTGCTGAGGGGTGCAGGTGGCTCATGACAGTTTGCTCCTGTGTTTTTCTGAGGTCTCCATGCATCAGTTGTTGCACAAACATGAGGAAACATGTTTCTGCTCTTCCAGGCTGAGTTGCCCAAACTGTTTCTTGCTTCCAAGTATGGAAGGCCTGGTAGTGTCCACATCCCACTGGTCCTTCAGGTGCTCTGGTACTGCAGGGCATGAACGCAGTCGGCTCAGCAAGTCCTGCCCTTCTCCCCCCTAGAGATCCCTGAGCATCTCCTGGATGCTAAACCATCTTTCCTGATAGTGCACGGCACATAAATTAGGGAATTAAAGCTGAGCAATGTCCTCCTGAGTCCCTGAGCCCTTCTCCCATTAGTTCCAATTTGAGGGGAGTCTTGGGGAGTCCTGATGGGAGAAACTGAGCTGGGCTCTGCTCTGTGGCACCTCGTGGTGCTGGGGTGGTCCAGGGAAGCGCGTCTCTCCCCTGCCTGAAGCCTCTCCCCCAGCTAACTCCTCCTGTGAGCTGCAATTTTCGATGCTGCCTTTTCAGAGCTGATCCTGTTTTCGTGTCGGAGCCGCGCTCCAGGTACAACACGGTGCTTTGGATCAAATGTAGAGGAAATATTTGAACATCTCCACCTGGTTTTTGCATGCTCTGTAAATTTCTGGGCTGTGGCGTCCCCTGCACCAGAGAAACACCTGCCCTGTCCCGGCTGTTCCACATCATGCCCCGGTTGCTCACGCTGCTCCTGATTTACATGCCCTGCTTTGCTTGTCTGCCATGGGATAAAACTGCTCCGGCGCTGTGGAGATTAAAAGGCTGGAAACTGGCACAGGCTCAGCTCCTGCCTGCGTGGGGCTGAGCGACTGTGGCTGAGTTTAACTTTCAGAGCAGGCAGAGGCAGGGCTGGCTTCCTTGGGAAGAGAGGACACTTCCACGGACACAAATCTATTTAGGAAGTTGATTTTTTTGGTAAAATTACTATTTTATTTGATTTATTTTATCATGGTAATGTAGTTGGGAGCTGTATTGAATAAAATTTGGAGGTGGTGGAAGAGGATAGCTTTGCAGAGAAGGTCTTAGTCTGGAGTGTGTTGTGCTGTGCTCCCAGGTTTGCAGCTGAAGTGTTGTTGGAGCCATAGGCAGATCGCAACCAGAAACAGTGGAGCTGGAGTAACTCAGCCCTGGGCATCGGCAGTTGTGTGGTGCCATTTGTTGCACCATTATTTGTGTGAAATGTTTAGTGTCTCTGGTGAGGTTTTGCTGCTTCCTGTGTTGGTGGCTGGGTTGTTTTGATGAGGTTTTCTCTCCAACCTGGTGGGATGTGACTGCCTCCTTTCCCTTGTGCAGGTCAGGAGGGGGAGCTTGCCCACCTCAGCCCCTGTGCACATGGGTGGGCTGAGGGGCTGGGGAGACCCAAGGGGTGTGTGGCAAGAACAAAGGCCCTGGGAGAGTGGGTAGAGCTAAGATGGGGGTGTCACCGTGCTGTCCACAGCTAAAGGCCGCCTCTGGTACCTGCTCCACCAGCCTGTGGTGTGCCACCCCAGAGGTGGCTGTTCCATGAACCCACTCATGTGCAGTTCATGGACCATAGATAAAATGGTGCTCTGGGGGTGGAAGAGGAGAGTCCATGGATGCTGACCACATCATCTCCTTAGTATCCATCCCTGTGCCCTCTGCACCTCCTGACCTGTGCCCTTTGCTCTCCTCTGCAGGGTGGGCTGATTGCGCTGCTTCTGCTCCTCTTGGTCTTCATGGTGGCTCTGTACGCCCAGCGGCGCTGGCACAAGCGCCGCCGCATCCCGCAGAAGAGTGCCAGCACGGAGGCCACCCACGAGATCCACTACATCCCCTCGGTGCTGCTGGGGCCCCAGGCCCGTGAGAGCTTCCGCAACTCCCGCCTCCAGGCTCACAACTCGGTCATCGGGGTGCCCATCCGCGAGACCCCCATCCTAGATGACTATGAGGACGAGGAGGAGGAGGAAACGCCGCGGAGGGCAGAGCCCAGCACCAGGGAGGATGAGTTTGGCAGCCAGGTGACACGGACACTGGAGAGCCTGGGCCGGGGTGGTGAGGAGAAGCCTGACTATGAAAAGAAAGGTTTGTGGCTTCTCTTTCTTCTCTTTTCTCTCTCCATCTTTCTATCCTGTGTCAGGGTGTCCTGTGTGGTGTCACCTAGAGAGGATGGGCTAGTGCTTGGGTCTCCAGGCTTTGGTCCTTAGCTGTCATCTGCAAGGTTATTTGCAGACCTTGTCCTAGCACTGCCCTTCCTGAGAGAGGGTATCACCTCTGGATGGTGCTGGGGAAACTGAGGCACAGTAGCTGTGAGCCCTCATCTATCATTGCCAGTCCTGAGGACCAGGTCCCCTCGTCTTGCCGCACTCTCTGACTGTGCTTTGCTGGTGGTTCAGATGCCATAGGAGTGTGTGAGCTGTGTGCTTGGGAGCTCTGTGGAACTGTGGATTCATAAGGTTTGACCCGTCTCCTTTGTCAACATCCTCTTCCAAAACCAGTCTCCAGCTTCCAGTGTGAGCCTACCTGGTATGATGAGATGGGAAGCCGATGGTTTTGTTTCAGGCTTGGTGGTGTCTCTGGTCATAGTGATGGCAAAGACTGCTGTGAAAGCCCTGTCAGGTTAGGGGAGGCTGGAGGAGCAGGCCTGGCATTTCCCAGGAAGGGGCAGTGGGCACAAACTGTAACCCAGGAGAGGTTCCATCTGAACAGAAGGAAAAGCTTTTTTCCTGTGATGGTGCCAGAGCCTGGCCCAGGCTGCCCAGAGAGGTTGTGGAGTCTCCTCCTCTGGAGAGATTCCCAACCC
>JAAGNO010017972.1:0-14100 GCA_033439905.1 Ceryle rudis
CAGCTCTCAGTGCAAAGCACAGCACTGGGAGGGCTGCTACGGGGAGAATTCACTCCAGCTCAGTCAGACCCAATACAGTCTTCCAAGCAGATAGATCTACAGACATTTGAAGATGCAACAAAGACTAGAGTTGGAGAAATAAGGACCAAGATGATCTGGGGACCATCTGTACAAAGATAATGATCGACTGCTATAATGAGGTGAGGTAGCAAAGAAATAGGAGAGAAGTGGAGAGGCGTGCAAGCATCAGAAAGCCAGAGACAACCCCTGCAAAAGGCAAGTATCAGTGTGAAGATCCCCTAAAAAATCTACTCAGGTCTGCAAATTTCAAGGAAATAATTGGCAGTCAGAAAACTTTATACTATTTAATGTATCCTCAAGCCTAACATCTTGAGGCAGAGACTACAGGGTCATATGAAACTGCCCTTGCTCTGCTAAAAGCAGGTACGGTGACCCAGCAGTCCCTTTGGGATTTTACTTTCATGGCACAACATCCCAGTGACATACAAGCAGCCTTCTATTGCCACACAAACATGCAGAGGCCAAGTGATGTCTCCCTTTGTCTGCAGGAAGTTTAGCATCAGGTTTGCTGCCTCAACTGTGAGACTGGAAATCTGAGGCTTGTGGTGAGGAGCAGGAGTTTTCCCTCACTTGCAGCATTACCAGAAGCACAGCAAAGACTTGCTAGATTGAGAGAATCTATCCCTGAGAAGAGGCTGCATGATTTGTTTCTGTCTCTACCCTTTGAAAATGCTTGAGGTAGTAGCAAATGGTTATGCAGAACATTTCTAAGACATTACTCATTTCAGAAATGAATAAGAAATACTAAATCCCCTTCCCCATTCCTCCACCATTCTTGGATGTGCTACAGGATTTGTGTCAATTCCTTCTTGAGGACTAATAATTGTTCCAGCGAATCCTTTCCTCTGCATCAAGATGACTTTATGAGCCATGGAACAAGTCCCTGTCTCAGGTTAGCTTCTTCGGACCTCAGCTGATCTTGCCGCTTTCCTTACTTTCTTTCCCTCACTTGGTGATTCCCTTTGACTTCTGACCTGCTCATTTAACACTTCATTCCTGTGGCTATCCTTGAACTGGGAACTCTTCTCATTCTCCAGGCCCTAGCTCAGTACCAGAGAGGCACAGGGATACCCTTGCCTCTTCTAAGCATCCTGCTCTCCACACAAAGAAAACAAGACCAGATGGGTTAAATGGGAGCTATGGTGACCCCAGTTGTAGTGAGTCGTGTGGTGATCAAAACTTTGGGATGTGGCCTCAGCACTGACTGTCTAAATTGCACAATCATAGGTTTGCTCAGCTTGTTTGTGAGAATTAAATGGCAGATAAATGAGTTGCAGTTTATGAAAGGTTTAGATAAACAATCACAGGATGTTTCATCTTCTATTTGGATCAACTGGGCAGCTAGCTCAGCAGATCACGGGCTGTATTTAAACTTCTCCTGGGTCTGGGCCAGGATTGTCTTTGCCATATTTTGTTTTAAAGAAGCATCTTTATTTATAAACTCCAAGCAGAATTTAGCTGTCAACATTGTTTATGACACATTTAAACCTATTTAAATAAATCACAAAATGGAATAAGTATTGGAAGGAACGAATATGTAGGAAATGTGTATTTCTGGTACTCCTGGGAAAAATAAGCACACTCATTGAGTCATAATGGTCCCTGGCTTGGGAAATGTAGGCACTACTAGAGGGTGATTCAACTCCTGAAACACCTACATAAACCAGGACATACCAATCTGCCTTTTTATTTCTGTGTACTACAAGAGGAGGCAAACTGAAGAAATCTAAAGCAGATGAATTATATTTGTAGCCTCTAATGCCCACTGAATGAACCCAAGCTTACAGTGACCTCTTTAACATAACAGAGATCTCCCTGGCTCATCTACCTCTGCCAACAGCATCCTATAAAGATTATATTAAAAGGAGGTTTTGGAAGAGTTGAACTAGGGACAGCTAGACCTGCATCCTCTCTGTGATACTGGCCCAAGCAGCTTCTTGTAAGAGCAGGAAAACATATATATATACATATATGATCAATTGTCTCCTGGCTGACAATCATTTTCAGGTCAAGGACTTCTTGACCGAATTTAGCATCTCTGAATTTAAAAGGACTTTTTGAGTGCTTCTTTTTCCTTCTTCGAATTTACCCAGTTGCTCCTTGAACTTGCTAATTTGTAGTACCTTTTAGCTTAACTGTGATGAAAGTGTCACGAACACAAGAAACTCCCTTTTTTTGTTTCTAGTCGGACAAATTCTAGTTTCATTTAAGCATGTCTAGCTCTTACATTGGAAGAGATACTGAGCAACAAATCCCTGCTCGCCTTCGTGCAACTCCTGATTTCATGGTTCTCTATCAATTTGTATCTCTCCGTCTCTACCAGAGCATAAGGCTGTTCAGTAAGTGTCCATGTCTTTGATTATCCTGGCAGAGCTTGCCTGCAGCATTTCACATTATGCTACATCTTTCTTTAGAGACGGGAGGACCAAGGCTGCCCACAATACTCAATACACAAGCACACCAAGGATTTCTATGATGAATATGAAATATGTTTTCCATGCTTTTACTGTTCTTTTCATAATATTTCCTAGAATTCATTTTTGGACTTTTTCTGACCAGTTCTGAGCACAAATTTGACATTTCCATTAAATTATCTATTCTAATGGCAAGATCTCATTTCCAGGTAGCAAGAGTCAACTCAGAACTCAGCGGAGTGTATGGGAAGATAAGACTGGGGTTTTCCCCTCACATACCTCACTTTAGATTTATCTAAGCTGAATTTCATCTGTCATTTTATCACCATCACTCTGTGTCATCAAAGTCTTCTGCAGTTCACACTCAGCCCTTGTCTTTAGTACCCTGAATAATTTAGCAGTTATTCTCCAGCACAGATTAGTGTCCCCAGAGCTCATTCTGCAACCTGCCTAGGCAGCAGGGAGGGGAACTTGAGGCAAGCTGATATAACATGCCAGTAGCAGATATAAAGGCTTAATTTGCCTTCTCAACCATTTTGATGAAAGTGCTGAGATGTATGCTGCCATTCTGCTGCTCTTGCCATGGAGCTGAAAATTCCGTTTTTATTAGTGTTGAAATTGCTTTTCACACAGGTTGCCATTAACAGAAAGGTATTGCTTTTCAGTTCCTTCTTTTAGCAGAAAGTCATATTGAAAGAGTATTTAATCCCCTTTCTCATCTGTATTCTCAGATTCTTTAAAAACTTTTGAAATTATATCACTGCTTTCCTCTTTCACATGCAAATTTTGGCAAACGGGAATTTCTGCCTTTCCAGCGCATAAGCAGCTCCTCTCTTCACTTGCACTCTCTGCTGTAAGGCTATAAACAAAGGCATATTGGGTGAGCTGGCATTGAAATTACAGTAAGCTGAAAAGGTCAGATTTTTAAATTGTAGATCAGATAAGACAAAGAATTTCACATATCTCACAGCAAATAAGGTACAGAGAATGTGATGAACACTGTGTATAACACAGCATGAAACCATATATGGAAAAAATGTGAAGTGCTATAAACTTCCTTTCCTGATTTAATTTGCTCCAACTGCATTTAGAAATTATAGCAAAAATGCATTCATAGCCACATTATTATTTACACGCAGTAGGAGGCAAGGCTGAGCTACATGCGGAGATTGTCAAGAAGGGAAGGGGTTGCTTTTATTCTGAAAAAAAAACCTCATTAATTTTGTTTTGGTTTGAAAGCTCAAAAATCAAACTTGCCACCCTTGCAGCTGCCAGAAAGGTATAATTACAATGATTTAATGCTTATATTTCAATAGCATGCCAGAATTCAGGCTCCTTTCCTTCTCTGGGTGTCTGCAGTAAGGAGACATGAGTGAGGAGGCACCCACTCTAGAAGCCATAAGAAGTGGGATCAACTGTGATACCTTGCCAGTCTGTACCTGTGATGCTTTTTCTCCAGGAATGGGCAGATGACCCAGGGTTGGTGCTCAAGGATACCAAAGCCATTTTGAGGTAAATAAGCTCAATTCCTCTCTTGTTGGAAGCAAACCAGCCTTCATCGTAAGCCCATCCCTTAGAAATTCCAGGTTAGGAGGAGAGAAGTAGCAGATGAAAGTTCAGTGGACATCTTTCTTTTTGCAGTTACTGAGTGGAGAGTGGCAGGAAATGGAAGTGAGTCAGAGGTGGCTGGAGAAAGGAACTGTTGCAGAGGGAGGGAGGTGACTTTCTGGGTGAAACCATCCCTCTTTGCCCTTTTGTGCTGCAGAGGCAGCAGCCACCTGGTTCCCCTCTGCTGGCAGGACAGACCTGTGATCAGACTGGTTTACAGCAGAGATGAGATGATGGGCAATAGATTTTGGCAGTATTGTGGAGTATATTTTTTCAGCTTTTTCTTTTAAGTCTCAAGGACAAGAACTATAATGTTTCTTCTTAAAATATAAGACTTAACTTCTTATTTATGAGCTGCTTCTGAAACTGAAAATGTCTTACAGCCTTACTTCAATATCCCGGTGTTTAGCCTAGCCTATAAATAAAACAGCAGTATGAGGAGATGCATTTCCATGCCAAGACTGTAAATACGTAGTGAATATTGATACACTCCCTCTTAAAGCAAGCAGGAGAAGCTGTGTGCCCACGAGTATAGGGTGACTCTGGAGTGAGGTTGGAGGGTCAAGCAGGGTCCTTCTGCTTAGTGGGAATTGTATGTTCTGGTTGATTCATGCACCTAGTGCACTGCTTTGGCTCCTACCAAAATCCCAGGTAAGGAACCTCAAGCTGACAGGTGTTTTAAGGTCTGCAACAAGGTATCTGAGTTTGCTTCTCAGTGGAGAGTTAACTCAAGACTGTTAATTAGTAGTAAGCAAGGCAACATGCCTGAAACCCTGAGTACCTTCTCATCCCTCCATGGGGATGTCTCAGTACAGCAGGTGAGGGATGCAGCATGGGAAAAAAATCACATGCATTATGCTTGTGCACCACCCATCAAAGGAGTCCTTCAAAAGATTTTTTTGAAGTACACCCCAATATATCACTGAAAACTCAGAATTAAAACTTCCTCAGACTACATCAGACAATGTCTACCCCATGCATCTTCGTTGATGGAGAGAAAGGTGCACCACAGGCACGTTTTTCCATATTCTTCCCTACACACTAAAAGCTTCTTTAGGACATATATCATTCATGTGCATGAAAATACAGTGGACCTTCCCTGCAAGCTACTCACTTTCCGGTTTGACTTTACAACTCATTACAGCAACACAAGCCCAGCAGAGGAAACGGAAGGAGCCTGGACCTGCTTTCGGGGAGGAAGTTCCAGTGACGTAAGGCAGGGAGTAAGGAAGCTGAGAGGGGCTTGTGGGCCAACAGGTCCAATAGGTAGGAGGCAGGCAAATTCAGACTCTTCATGAAGAAAGCATTTGCAGTAAGCAAAAGCTAACCATACTCAGTACTTCCAACCATGTGGATAAAAAAAAAAAAGCCAGGTAGACAGCAGGAGTTGCTGGGGGCCTGGTGATATCAAATACTGACTTCTTAATTCTACTGGAAAAATGTTTTCAGAGAGGTCTGTAGAGCCTGCGACGTGGTCTTGAAGTGCAGTAATCAAAACAGAGTAATCTCAGGGACCAGGAATGGTATTTCCTAGGCTGTAATTAGTCAGTAAGCTCTCTGCTGATTCTCTCTTCTCAGTCCCCTCCCTTTTCTGGAAGAAAATTGTTAAAACCCCCAAAATCTTTGTTCAAATACTTAAGCCTCTATAGACCCCCACTGTTAATAGAAATAGTGTAATTAGAACGCATGGTCATGTAGCTTTCAACTTTGCCTCTTAGATATTAGTGAAAAGGCTGAGTCTCTGATAAAAAAAATAAAATCCGAGGGACCAAAGCTGCTCTCTGTCGATGCAGAGAGCATCCCATGGAGCAATTACTATTTAAACTCTGTGGTAACTGTCATACCAGGAGGCCAGAAGAAAATCTTTAGTCCCTCAGAAATTTATCAGGGACTTAGAAAAGACAAGCAAGCCATGTCTCTCTCTGCTCATCAAAGATGTGAGAGAAATCCCAAGGAGCTGTGTGCATTAACCCCATCGTTGCTGGAGCTGGAGGAAGCAGGAAGAGTTTCACGAATTCCTCCCTCAGATTTGCTCTCTGTGCCCTGTTGCCTTGTGAGAGCTGTAATCTTTTCTCTGGGCAAGGATTTGTCAACTGTTGTTTTTAATCTGTATCATTAGTGGGAAGACCATTAACAAATTATACACTGCAATGTATCAGTAAGTTTACATCCAAAGTCATCTGTTTGTGGGAGTTGCAGGAGTCCCACATGGTGCTTCTGAGGGCTAAAAACAGGAAAAAAAAAAAAAAAAAATCCCAGACCCTTCCAGCAAATCCACATTAGAGCAAGTGACAGCAACAGCCCAAGGTCTGCATCCTAACACACTGCTGTAGCTAGTCCACAGCCTTCCCTGCATTAATTTACTGCATCTGTGCCTGCCTAAAACTCAGCCCTAATCCTGCCCTGAGTGAGTGGCTGCATGACCTGGCCCTGGCACTGTGTAGGGTTGCTCATGTACGTCAGGTGGAACAGGATCAGGGCACTGGGGTGTATTTTTATATTATGCTTGATCTCTCACGAGGGAGAGGTCAAGTTTGTTCTCTCCTGCCTGCATCCCCTGACTCATGGCCTCCCCCAGACCAAAGCCACAGTTGTGTGGCCCCCAGATAAATGCTGGAAGATCTGGAGAAGGAGCTCAAGCTACCACCCACCTGCTCCTCTGTGGGGTGCTCAAGTGCCTGACCTTGAACAGGGGGAGAGGGAAGATTGGGAGTATCTCTTCCAACAGCATCTTGCAGTGAGACTGCAGCAAGCACACACCTTGCTGGTCTCCAAGGGCACATCTCTACCGACTGTAGCATGATGTCTTGAAGTCTTACCAAAGCCTAAGTTTGCTAAAGATAAGTCATGAATAAGGACACTGATCAAAAACAAAAAGCAGGCAAGAGAGGGTTAATAGCTTCTGTTCAAGCAAGCTTGAAATTTTGGTTATTCCTCTTTTTTGAATTCAGAGTATAGAAATACATTAACTTCCAGTGTCTGGATTTGATTAGATAGGTACATGAGCTCTGTCTTTTCCCTAGGATATATCACAAAAATGGTATTTCCTTTTTAATTTGCTCTACACATGACACCTTGTCTTATTGCTCAACTTGCAAGATATTTTCCAAAGCTCTCTGAGTGACTGTTTACCTGTAGGAACATTTACATTGATGCTCCAGTATGGGCAGCTGCTCTTGGCAGCTTTCCTTTTGGACCCAGCGGGCCAGACTTTGAACTTTTTCAGCTTGAAAAGATCAGACCATTACAGAAACTGACAATTTTTAATTTGATAACTTCTGCAGGGAGCTGAATGGTACTCACTGAACAAATAAATTAGTGTGAT
The DNA here is from genome assembly GCA_033439905.1 of Ceryle rudis. Lineage (NCBI taxonomy): Eukaryota > Metazoa > Chordata > Aves > Coraciiformes > Cerylidae > Ceryle > Ceryle rudis. The sequence continues at coordinate 7,429 of JAAGNO010017972.1, forward strand.
ACTGACTGTTTTAACCAAGCTGCAGTTGTCATTTGGGGGAAGAAGTAAATTAATTCCAATAAACAAAGAGAAATCGTTGATGCCTTCTGACAACACTGGGATCTCAGTGAGGAGGGAAAGAAGTTTAGCTTATTAATTGTTTAAGTCTTTGGCAAACTCCCAAAGTTTGTCTTTTCTGTTTGGGTAATGCTAATGTTTTGCAGTTGTGTAGACAGGAGAGACAGCCATTAACAGCTCCTTTGACATGCAGTGGGCAGGTAGGACGTTGCATGTGTTGGGACATTGCACATGGGATGTCACTCCCTTGGGAATGATTACAGTGGTTTGGGTGACTCATGGCCATGATATCTGACTCAGGAGGCAAATTAACCTGGTGCAGAGAAAGCTGCCTGGATGTCCTCATGGCCACATCAACTCAAGGTTATGGGAAAACTCATACCAGAAGCACGTTTCCTCATAGACAAAATTTAAGGTGTGGTGGTTTTGCATTGTTTGTTTGTTTCTTGAGGATCTGGTAGATCCTGTCTAATTGAGTGGCTTGGTCTTCATGCCCATGGCATGTCCTTGATGACATCCTGCCTGCCATGCCCATGTCACTCAGCATTCTCCTATGTGGTGCCCAGGCACAGGCCAAAACGTAGCCCAGGCCAGGGACTACCCTCAGAAGCAGCTTGACCGAGGCTGCCACTGTCATTTCCTCATGTTTTGCCTTGGTCCTGTAACAAGTGGGAGAAGAGGTCAGCTGTGGTCATTGACCCATGCTGAAACCAGCTGGGGAGAGGGATCTTGCTTTTGTGGTGTGGGAGAGCAGAGGGAGGGCCAGAAGAACTGCTGCAAATGCCAGCAGACTCCTCCTAGGGTGGCTGCTGTCGACCAAGTGCTGTCTGTGCAGATAGTGGCAGCGCCAGCTATAAGCAGCTGGAGGCAGGGAAAGAATCTCACTGCTTGGTTTCTCTAACACTCCAGGACTTACTGACACCAGGCTCATGAGAAACCATCCTGGTTATCTCTTCTTCTGCCTCTTGAGACGTGGATACATCCCTTTCAGGGGCAACAAGTCCTGTCCATAGTGGCTTATCTGTGACAAGTGAAACAAGGTAAAGAAATTGTAAAATGCCTCCAGTTGCAATAAAGCTTCACAGGCTTTATTTAGACATGGCAGAGTTTCTTTTACTTTTTGGCTGCTTGGTTTTGGTTTTTGGCTGGTTGGTTTTTGTTTGTTTATAAATAAATCTCATCTGTAAGGGAGACGAAAATCAGTATTTCAGTTGTAGGATTCTTAGTGACTGAGATGTGTCACTGGTGTCTCTGTAGACTTTTGTACCCTAAACATAGAGGAGACCTCTGGAAAGGCCAATGCCAAGGCAGTACACCAGGTCTGACCAGGTCAAATGAAGAATATTTCTGTAACTACAGGCCACTGACACAACAGGTTTTGTGATATTCACACTGAAATGCCTGAAAGTTGGCACTCAGCACCTGGAGGAGCACTTACAGTGCTGAGTTAGGAGTTGCTTGGGAGCACAGAGAGCTCCAGTGGGACCTGTCAGATTGAGCCCCAACAGCTGGTCTGAAATGACAAAGAGCACCTCTCTTCTTTGCAAATGTGATAGTAGAAGGAAGTGAGATTAAAATGTCTAAATGCAGGTTGTAAATCCTTCCGGCCCAAGGATGTTCGAGCCTACTGGTCTTCCCAAAAGCCTGGCATGGCCATCCATTCAGCTGAAGGCAAAGTTGAGCTGCAGCAGGTAGAGGAGGGTAAACAATCTTCTTCGCTTCATTTTCAGCTAAACTGGGGAACTGCGAAGGAGACGATAGCCTCTCATATTCTCATCTCAATAAAGAAGAAAATTGGGTATCTGCGTTTCCTAGGGATAGTGAGGTCTGTGGATTTGTTTGGATTACCCTCTTCAATTCATTTGCATGTGGAAGGGTTTTTTTTGTTCTGACCTTATGTTCTTTTTTTGCTGCAGAGGTCTTACTTTTAATCTTGGTTTTCTTTCAAGTTAAAATAAATTATCCAGCCCAAAGAGACATATTTTCTTACACACGAGCTGCCGTTTCAAGGTCGGTGTTTGGTATGCGGCTCTCACACTTTGGCATCATTTCAGAGATCTCACTCCATCTCCAAGGATGTGCCATAAGCACTAGCAAATGCAAGATCCAGGAATGCAAGTGGATCAGTCTAACACAAGACAGGCCTCAAAAATGTCAGAGAAAACATTACCATTCTTTTCCATGAGAATTGCCTTAACTATGAAACGGCTTGGTTCCCTTTCCCCTATCAAACGTTAAGGTCTGAATCATCTTGCCTCGCGTTTGCATACTTCACCCTTGGTGCTGATTTACTACATGAAGACATCTGTTGCAGGCACCATCTCTGGGTCCTTGCTGAGACACAGAAAGCACACGTGAAACCATAGCTCTCTAACCTGCTGCTGGCTGATCCTAAGCGACTGGTTAAATAATGGTTTTGAAGGAGGACATGAGTCCATTATTTGGTACTGAGAAGGGTTAAGAGATGGTCTTGGGCAAGCAGGTCCAGTGCAATGGCCTCCTGTTTGGAGAGGTCCAGCATCTAATGACTCTGCTGAGAAGGTGCTTGAGAAGAGAGCTGTGTGGGAACAAAACTGTGGAATTCGAGAGTTTGACTGTTGAAAATAGAAAAGGTTGTGGGGGTGGGAACAGAATGATAAAGTAAGATGTAGGGTTTTTTAATATCTTCACAGCTTACATCAGTTTCTATTTTGTTAGAAGTGGAAGCCACATTAGGTTTAGGATATCCCAAACCTAAACTTGGGTTAATACAGAAGCTGTTATTTTGCATAACACTGCCCTTATCCAAACGGCTATAATAAACCAGAACATTTAATGTTTCTTTTCAATAAAACTGGAAATGAGACCTTGTGTCCTGTTCTCCAACTGGCTAGATATATCACACTGGTTTTAAGCTCCATTCTGTAAATCAGCATTCAAATTCATGCAATCTGCCAAGCAGGTAATGAATATCAAGGAGGTTTCCGGGAAAACTATGGCAAATTGAATTCTTTAGCTACTGTAATTGATATGGCCTGTCTTAAGAAATAATAAACATCATGTTTCTAGGGACCAGAAGTCTGAAGACAGAAAAGCGTTTTGAAGGAGAGCCATGCAGGGAATAGCAACGGACTAGCAAGTTAAAACCTGGGATATCCTACTTTCCACGTCACTGGGTGGTCAACACAAACACACAGAGGCTATACTGTTGTTGAATATACCACCCAAGAGCTAAAAATGCCTTTGCTAGTGCCAGAGCCCTGCATGTGTGGATTCCTGGCCTAGCTGTTCAGTTTTGTTATCCCAGTGCTGAAATGATAATAAGTGAACATGGTGGCATTTTCTGCTGATGGTTTCTGACACAGTAAGAGAGAATTTGCTCTCCCTTCCCTACTTACCTGACCTTCAAACTCAGGGCTCAGGGCTTGATGTACAGTTCATCTGATGAAAACCTTTTGTCTCAGAGGTAGCTTAAGATGTCTGAGGTATAGAAATAGGCTATTACTGTTTTCATTTGCACAGTAGTTACCTATTCATTGTAGCTCATAAATCTTCCTCTGTGGCCAGATCTTGAGTGTGTCTCACACACGTGGCATTACAGGCTCTCCAGCATGATACAGTGAAATGTCATTTTGGGGATGATTCATCTCCTGGGTCTACAGCAGCATCTTTCTGGGAGCACATTAAAATGTGCTGTGAAGTCCTGGCAGATATCTGAATTTATAGCGTGAGCAAGAATTGCCACAACCAGTAAACATATGTAATGGCAGGTATAGTTCTGTAAGGGAAAGTCCCAGCTCAGTGGGTTGAAGCTCCATTGCAGCCAGACATGAGGTGGTGGCACAAGAGAAGGATGAGTGGGCAAAGGTTGTGCAAATAATGCCTGTGCTGTGGCTTGCACTTTGGCCCCATGGGGGACTGGCTTACCCAGCTCATGTCTGTATGGTCAGACACTGTTCCCTCCTCCCAGAACAGGCTGACTTTGCCTGTGCAACTCATTAGGAGCTTCTCCTGGACTGTGACAGCCTCTAAACTACTCCTAGGATGTGTCTGGGAGAAAGCCAGCTCAGGCCTGTGTTGGAGAGAACGTTAACATCTCAGTTTGGCCCTGGCCCACTTTAGCCCACTAGTGTAGATGCATCCAGCTGCCTCCTCCATTCCTCTACAGAAAATTACTCTTAGGCTTGCTCCAGTGTGAGACAATGGGGGCTGGCAGACAGCAGACTGGGAGACACAGGAGATGTTTGCCCAAGACCTTGAACATCTAATAAGAGCAGTGCATAACGTGGGAGCATCCCCAAAAGGTACATCATACCGAGCAGGTGCCTGTTCTGAAGAGAACAGTGTTCAAGGGCAAAGATTTCCATTCCTACCTGGACTTTCTACAGTTGCAGCTTAGCAACAGGTATGAAGAGCAGCAGGGAGTGAGGAGTCTGGGTCAGAACCTCATAAAAGAGTTTGATAAGGAAAGAGAGAGCAAAGCTGTCTTCCTTCAGCTGCCAGGCCTCTTTCTCTCTGCCCAGCAGAAAAATGAGTTCAGCTAGAGCATAGTGGGGCTGCTGTGTTTCAGATTTCCTTAAAGCAAGTGATAAAGTAGAAAAGCTGAAAAGTGTCTGTGGTCACAAGCCCCTCAGCACAGCTGCTCTTCTTTTGTTGGGCACGTTCTCCATTTGGTCCTCTGCTCCCCAGGCCCTCTGCTCCCCAGGCCCTCACCCTGCCATCTGCACCCTGTCTGAGACCCAGGACCGCCAAGCCAAGATCCATCCCCTGTCTGGAGAGACTGGAGGTACAGCAGGAAGCCATGGGCAGGCTACCAATTTTTAGTGTCATGGACTGTCTAAACATTGTGATCTGAGCAATGAACTCAAAAATGTAACATGCTTTATCTTCTCTGCCTTTACAAGCATTGTCGTGCCCTGACGGAAACGGATCTTTAAATAATGAATGCACTGTCACGTCTCGTGCTTTTTTGGCTATGAAGTGTGAGGTTGCAACAGTTTAAAACTCACCATTTCTCAGAAACATGGCTAATCACTTCTTACTTTAATTTGATATCACTTGCACTGGCTGTGGCTTTCCCAGTATGAACAGGGTACTCATACTAAATGCTGCATGATGGAGGAGTCAGAAGGTGTCAGGATGTTCTTCCCGGTTGTCCCTTGCAGAAGAAGCAGAGGAGTTCTGTGTTACGGAGGTTTCTAACAAGTGCTGAGTGAGGGTGCAAAGGTGATATGAGATCTGCATAACCTGCATACATTAATTTAATTGAGAGATGTAATGGCCATTTTACTCACTGGCAATTTTGTATTAGCTGTAAGTTCTACCAATGGAAAAACCTTTTCAGTGATGCTTTTTGAAGAAGCTGCATTGCACTCGGCCAAGGCTAATGTACTTAGGCTAAACTATACCTTTAAAATGTGTCTAATTGTAGGGTTTTATGCTGGGTGCAAACAGGAGAAAAATTACAAAGAAAATTTCCTATAAACCTTCAGTACAGCTTCATACAAGAGAAGGCAGGGGCATGCCTCCAAGGCTGAGCAGTGCAGGCATCCATCAGCAGCTGCTCAAAACCATCAGCCATCAGCTGGCTAGAGGTTTGGTCAAAGGAGAAGTAGGTGGGTACTTGTGTCACACATATGTAAGCTACTGACTCAAGAAGGTACCTCTGGAGATGTAGCTCTAGTAAATTATCATTGAAAGACAGTTTCTGTGCTATTTTGTGTTAAAATAAAACTAAACTGCATGATGGTCCCACCCAGCCAAGATGTACAGTAGCTCTTGGTGATGGTGCACTTTGGTCCATGGCTCCCACTTACCACTGAGGTGAGGAGACAAGGCTGTGATGAAATGATCCTAGATGAAGTTTTGGCACAAGAGGAGGGCTGGGTATGCACAGCAGCCATGGTGCTGTGCAAAAACCCCTCACCCTGGGGTTGGCACTAGCTGTTGGCACTATGCCACACCTCCTCTACCAAGAGGACCATGAAGGAGATAATAACACCTTCTGACAGACACACAGCACCCATGGTGGACCTTTCCCTCAACTGAGCCCTGAGCCTCTGCAGCCACCTCCAGATGTCCCTCCCAGAAGGGCTATTTGGTGTCTGCAGAGTTGTGGGAGCATCCTGGACATCTGTCTGACCACCACCAATGATGAGGCTGAGCAGGAAAGGGGTGAGGAAAAGAAGAGTAAAAGACATCTGAATGGCAGCTGAAGGGGTAAATATGTGACTGTGGATTCGTGAAGCAATCACACCCAGCTTGTCCTGCTCCAAACTCCATGTCTTCAGTGCTTACACCTGTGTGCACACACACACATGTTGCCCTCATTTCTGTATATGCCTGTCTTCTACTGAGGCAGCTTGCTGCTCCCGGGCATCCCACCCCACACACCCAGTGAAAGGCAGGGGCAACCAGCACACATCTTTCAAACCCAGGTCAAGCTTTTCTTCTTGACAAAGAAGAAAAACCACTTTTTCTGCCTTTCCATCTCATGCTTGCCACTTCAGCGCGGGACACCCAGTTGCCCAGTTCCTCCCCAAACCACAGCTTTAAGGAGGTGAATTTGCGTTCTCCATTTTCAGTAGGACTCATGGCGTGATTCATCTTTGTTAATTCTTTTTTTTCTTTTTTCTT
>JAAGNO010017972.1:14200-29033 GCA_033439905.1 Ceryle rudis
TTTTTTTTTTTTTTTTTTTTCTTTTTTTTTTTTAATTTACATGTGATAATCATATTTGGACCTCACAGTTAATTCAGACTTAAAGACACTGAAATATGAAATGCTGTCTCTAATGCTTGCAACACAGGAAATCCTTATAAACAGGCCTACTCATTTAAAGCTGTATCTATGGCTATAACTTGTGATAGGTAAACTGTGGAAAATATATACTGTAGAAATGTTTATGAGCAGAGCTGTGTTTTGATCATGCTGCTGCCAGCTGGGTTTTTTTAATTTATACTTGGATACTGCAAATTCTTGCTATAAATTCTGGCTACAGTAATCTGCATTCTTATTAACAGCTTGGTTTAAGAAAAGAGGGACATGTGGGAAGTAAAGGATTATAGAATGGTATATGCATGCCTCAGATACGTCTTCTTAGCAAAAGCTTGCTTAAATAATAATAATAAAAAAAATCCAAACAAAAAAACAAACCAGCAAGCCCATATATCCTCAGGGAGAGCTGGTTAGAAGCTGGAAAGGGAAAAATCATATGCAGCTGGTGGGTGAAGGGCTGAGACATCAGGTGAAGCTCTTTGTAGTGAGCTAGGAAGGATTTAGAAAAGAGTCTATGCTGTTGATAAACAGACACAACATCACAGAAGAAGATAATATGCCAGAAGAAAATAAGCTTAGGAGATGTCTTCTAAGGACACCCGTGGGCTGTTTGTGGAGGGGATGCTGTTGTCTGTGGTGAGGGGACCTGAAGGTCTCTCCCTGATCTGCTGCTGCTGAGTCCTGTCATGCTCTTCAGCCAGACACTTTTGCCCAGCAAAATGGTGCCATAGACCTTCCTACTTCCCACCCCCTCTCCTGGAAGTCACAGTTGTGCCCAAACTCTACCAACGTACAGCCACATTGATGATGAGGAGACTGATCCACAGATCCTCACTTAAGGTGACCAAGGGATCTTTCAAGTTTCATAACATATCTTTTATACTGTGATTTTTTCTGCCAAGTTCTTCTACAACTTCTCCTGACACTGATTGATTTTTTGAATTTTTTTAAAATTATTATTTCAAAAGTGGCCCAACCATTAAAATCACCAGCTTTTAATTATAGAGCACCTGCAGGTCTCCTTAGATTTGGAGGACTACCAGGCACTGTCATCTGGGCAGATGTTATCCTTTACCAAGAAAGCCTTGATGGAAATAAAGTGTATACAATTTATCCTGGTGTTCTCAATGGCAAATGTTTTCTTTCATTGTAAATGTCAGAAACGGAGCTATAGCTATATCTACATTGCACATCAGGGCTGGGATCTGGCCCAGCAGAGCTCTCAGCCTCGAATTGCTGTATCCAAATGAACAGATAACCAGACCCGGCATCTCAGCTGGGAGGCAGCCACTAATGGCAAAGAGGCACTAAAGCACTTAAACCTTCTCTGAGCTGTGCCTAATTGTGCAAAGGCTCCTCTCTTGGCTGCACTCGGGGAGTTTAAATGAACACATTTTGTTGTTGTGCTGAAACAGAAGGTATTTACACTGGAGGAGGAAGGAGGAACTTTACACTTGAACGGGAACATCTTCTTAAACCCCTCAGCTTTCTGCAGTAGCCATCCAGACACTGATCCCAGGTTTTCTCCATGCAATATCCAGAACATTAATATAAATCACCATTAACACCAGACTTTGCAGTGCAATGGGCTAAATGCACCCACAGACAGACATAGCAAGTTTGCCAATGACACTGAGCTGTGTGGTGAGGTGGACTCGTTTGAGGGAAGGGATGCCATCCAGAGGGACCTTGACAGGCTTGACAAATTGGCCAGTGCAAACTGCATGAGGTTCAACAAGTCGAAGTGCAAGGTCCTGCTTCTGGGTTGGGCCAGTCCCAGGCACAATTACAAACTGGGTACAAAGTGGGTTGAGAATAGCCCTGAAGAGAAGGACTTGGGGGTGTTGGTTGACGAGAAGCTCAATATGAGCCAGCAGTGCACTCATGCAGCCCATAAGGCCAACCGTATCCTAGGATGCACCAAGAGGAGTGTGGCCAGCAGATCAAGAGAGGTGATTCTCCCCCTTTACTCTGCTCTTGTGAGACCCCACCTCAAGTACTGCATCCAGTTCTGGTGTTCCCACCATAAGAAGGACACAGATCTGTTGGAACAAATCCAAAGGAGGGCCACAAAGATAATCCAGGGACTGGAGCACCTTTGCTAGGAGGATATGCTGAGGGAGCTGTGATTGTTCAGCCTGGAGGGGAGGAGAGAAGAGAAGACTCTGAGGGGACCTTATAACTGCCTCCAATATCTGAAGGAAACCTACAGGAAGGCTGGAGAGGGACTCTTCGCAAGAGTGTCCAGCGATAAGACAAGGGAAAATGGTTTTAAACTGAAGGAGAATAGGCTTAGACTATTTTAGGAAGAAGTTCTTCAGTACCAGGGTGGTGAGACTCTGGAACAGATTGCCCAGAGGGGTTGTGGATGCCTTCTCCCTGGAGGTGTTCAAGGACAGGATGGATGAGATCTTGAGCAACCTAGTCTAGTTGAGAGGTGTCCCTGCCCATGGCAGGGAGGTTGGATTAGATAATCTCTGAGGTTCTGTCCAACCTAAGCCATTCTGTGATTCTATGATAGATGTGAAGCAGTTTAAAAAGCTCTTCCTCACCTCCTCTTATTAAAGGTGGGAGCCAGTCTGTCTAGATCTGGATTATGAGTTGGCAGCCTTGTAATTGCAGATTAAAATTGGACAGCAGAAGCTGTACCCACCCCCCAGTCATTCACCTTGTCCTCTGGCTGATCAGAGGCAGCTGCTGCTGAGACAGAGGTGCCCAAGCTGCTCATGAAGCAGCACAGTTGCCTGCAGCCTGGTGCACCAGACTGAAGGGAAGTCCAAACAAAATGGACAGTTGCAGAAGGGAGCCAGCACTTAGTCCAAGTGCTGTGCCCTCCACTGAGGCCCAGCAGTCCCTCATGCCAGGACCATCTCTGATTCAATGAGGATTTGGTGCCAAACACACACCCCAGCAGCCACCCCTCCCAGAAAAGCAGGCTGCTTTAGCCTCTCAGGATAAGCAGCATCCAGCTTCTGTGGGACATATAGAGGGTGTCACTCTCCTCAAAACACCTTGGGGATAAGGGGACAAGACATCTCCTGGCCACCAGCTTTTTTCAAACTGAGATAGCCCAGCTTCCCCTCCTCTTGGAAAAGTTATAACTACCTAACTGTCAATGCTATCTGTCACCCAAAGATGGTGGCCCTCCTGCAGTAGGTGCCTCTCCTTAAAAATGCAGATCGTAAAAGGACAGGGGTGCCTGGTATTGCTTCTTACTTGGGCTGGATCAACCTCAGAATGTCTTTACAGCAGTCAAATTCTTCCTCTGCTTGAAATGGTGATGTGTAGGGTACCACATCTTTCCTTCCAGACCTGTGTGCAAGGTGTGCTAACTCCAATGTTGGGTTACATTCTCAACAGCCAACCAACTCCTCCGCCTAAATTTTACCATTACTCTATATCATTGCTTTTGCAGTGTGGATGGGAGGCAGTTTTTTTCTTGCCAAGCATCCTATACTCTCAGGAACCAAAAGAATTTCAAGCTATATGCTAAGGATTGGCACAGCCTGGAGGTAGAGGGTTAATCACACAGATAGTAGTGAGATTAAAGAAAAGCAACAGTTTGGGCTCAGTGATGTGCCATACAGACGTGATATATGAACATTCAGAAATTATAACATCATAGCACTGTCCTGGTAGCACAAAGGAGTAATAGGTTTGTGCCAGACGAAGGTCTTCTGTTTAAATGAAAGCTTTATCTACGGGTATGCTTCCAGTTCTTTGTAAAATAAAGTTGCTCTTCAGTATCTGTCTTTTAGTGAAACACATATAAAAACCAAAGGCCATATGCTAATGCTGATGACTGCAGAATTATTATTTCATTTCCAGGACAAGGCTTTGGAAGCCCTCATCATCCTCGAGGACCCGAGAAAGTCAGCTCTCTTTGGCAGACAGGTCTTTATTGTGATGTTTGATGGGGAGCAGCTGTCCTGTTGCTCCTACTCCATTTTCTCCCATTTTGTTGTAAACCTGAGTAATCTAGTTCTTGCTGTGCTTTTCAGGAAGGCTCCCTGGCAAGAGCACTTGTGAGGGGAAAAAAAGGCAATTTGGGCTAAAAGACTTAAAATCAGCTGTGAGCCAAGCTGCTGACATGAGTGGGAGTGGAGCGAATTCAGCACTCAAGAAAGCAACCACCACCTCACAGGCTCTGAAGGAACAGTTCATCTGCGAAACAGTGAGTAATAATTCTGGTTATATCACCAGCTGTCCTTGGGGAAAACTAAATATATCTTGCTCCTGATATCATTGCTCCTGAGTTTGCTCTTAAATTGCACTTCCTGCATTTACGCTCAATAAAGCACCTCTGCCTTACCCAGAATTAGCTGTGGAAATTGAGAAGACTGGTCACTCCAGTTGTTCCAGCGAGGAGCTGCACTGGGTCCTGCTCACTGATGCTGCTAAACCCTGTTAACACTCTGCTCCCTGTGTCTCTGTGCTTCTTATAGAGCTGGACAGAGAGAGAGAAGAGTGCTATCTTGCAGAGTCAGTGCAGTCACAGAGCACATCAGTCTACTATTGGTGGTGCTCTAAGAGAGCATCTCTGCCTCCCGAGGTATGATTAGCAGATAGCTGTTTCCCTTAATGAGTTATCGCTTTGCTGCCTAAGTAAGTTTAGGAACTCGAGAATAAGTTTCTGAACAGTTTTTGGAATGAGCTGGGGTCTGCTTGCTTGGAGTACAGCGTTATCACTGGAAGCTGACCATGCACTTACCTTGCTCCAGCACAAAGGAAGATGTGGTCACTCTGTACCTTTTGGGGACCTTAAGTGGTGATTTACCTGAGTGACCACTGGATGTCGTAAGATCCCACAGTGCTACCACAGTCTTATCTGTCAGGCAGCAGGAGCAAATGTGAGTTAAAAAGGACATCATGCTGCCAGAGCTTGTTATGGTCGTGGTAAAAGCTGCAAGGGCAAGCTGAGTTCTTTCGGTCTTAAAACAGGATGTGGAGAAGTATGGAGAAGTATGACTACAGATATGGGAAAAAAAAATATCGACTTGGGCTTTTTTGGGATGGATCAGGAGGGTAGGGTAGCCTCTAGGCTAGCATGTGCCTGCTGCCGGCCCCCCCTTTGCCACAGTGAGGAGAAAGCATGTGTGCAATGAAGCTCCCTATCAAGGTCTCGTGCATGCTGTCCAAAGCTGCTCCATCTCCCCTGTGTCCCCTTTGGCATCTGGGGACTGCTCATCAGTAACTTGTACCAGGACATCACTTAGAATTTATAGCACATAGCAACCTGCCAACCATGTCTGCTTGCTCAAACACCTCAAATATTACTTTAACATTGAAAAGAATAATTAAACCTAATACGTGCCAGCTGGAGAGACCCGAAAGGACTGCAAAGCTCTGAAGGACAGTAACCATCCCAGCTGGAGTACAGAAAGTGTTTGTATATGACAGGAAGGAGAGAGTTGTTGTTCCTGATGGTGACGTTCACCGTGTGCTGCTCCCTGGAAGAAGGGCTGGGCCATTTTTCCATCTCCTACCACTTATGCATTGGAAGCACTGGCCTTTTCCATGCCTTTTCTATCCCTCTTGTCTCCTAAACACAGAGAGTCCCAGATGCACACTGCATACAGGCTGGTGGTGTGTGTCTCACGGGACAAACCTCAGCGGTTCAGACTGAGCCCTGATTTCTTCCATAGTTGAAAACCTATAAGGCCCTAAGTGAGGGCAGCAAAACCAACAAGAGGCAAGACCACTGGGAAGAGGCAGGAGCAGGGCACTGCTATGGGTGTACATGAAGCCTTCTGAGACCAGGGCAGCCAGTACAGCCCCAGCTGTGCTTGTATTACCTATCACAGCAGCAGCACCAGTGTGCACAGCCATCCAGGCAACTCCTTAGATATGCCAGTTTAAGAGTATGTAAGTCCCTCATCCCACTGGGGAGCAATGCTGGGTGCACATGGGTGCAAGTGCAGCTTGGCTTATAGGAGCCTGGTGCACTGCAGGGGTTATGCCAGTGGAACAACAGGACCCACATTTTGTTGTTGAATTTCATCTTCCAGAAGTTTTAAAGGCAAGAAGGGACTGTGTATTGCACACCATAAAACCATATCAAGAGTGAGCTGCATCAAGCCTGTAGCTCCTTGCTGAGCTATGACATGGCCTTTAAAAGACATCCAGCAAACCTCATCGTGAATCTCAATTAATTTAGTTTCTGTTTCCTGCCCAAAGGCTGGGGCTGCTGCGCATTTGTTTGTTGGATTAAAGAATTTTCTATTAGCAGTGATTTCATCCTGAAGCTACATCTAAGATAGGACTAACTCAACATAGACCCTCTTGTTAAGCTGAACGGGTTGAACATCAAGGGTTTCTCAGCATGTTTGCTTTAGTAAGTGTGTTTTGAAACCTCCGTTTAACATCCATACAAAGTGCGGGCACACAAAGTGGACACAGCAGTCTCATGCTGGTCCCAAAGACGCTGCCTGCAGGAGTGACACTGCCTTCTTGTGTACAGCAGAAATGCCCCTCCTTTGCCTGGGCACTGTCTAAGCTCACTCACTTTGCAGACAGACAGGACTATTTCATGGTTTCTTGTTGCTTTTTGATGCTGGTGGGGGAAGGCTTTAGACCTTTCCCTTCTTCACTGCTTGTCTCCACTTCTTTCCCTATACTGCTTACCAGCTTGTGCAGGCTCAGTTCTTATTCAGACTTCTGGGTGAGCTCCGTCAATTGACTCCAACAGCAGAAAACTACACAGGTTGAGGTTTTTTTCTGGGGCAGTTTTCTGCAATTATGTGAGGGAAAGTGGCTTACAGGGGGTCTGCCACTCACTGGCAAGCAGCAGGAGCAAAGGGCTGGGATCAGGGAGAGGGCAGAGGAAAGCAGGAGAGGGTGTGTTCCCTCTTGGTGCCTGTGCACAGGCTGAGCTGGTCCTTCTAAGGGAAGCCTACCTCTTCCCAAGCTCTTAAATGCTGGACATAAGAGCTAGTGAGATGTGATGGTAGGCCTTAAATGAGATCATTTTTCCAAAGTGATGTGGTCCTGAAGTAGGTCTTACCTGATAAGCCTCATGAAACATCTGTATAAGCATTTCTAGGAAAAAAAAAAGGAACTGCTCTTTTAGTTAAAAGCCATTTTAAATGGGTTGTGCATCCTTATTTTGCAAATTCATCATCCTCTGTGTTGACTCCGGGGTGAACAGTTCCATCCCTATACCCAGAGAAGGAAAAATAGTGACAGCTCATCACACTCAGAAATCACTGTCTGTAGGAACTTTCCCAAAGATTTTTGCAAAGATGAGCCTGTCCCCTTTTATATGTATGCAGAGAAGTTAAACTGACTTGTTCAGGGGTTCAGCAGTGGAGTCAGCACAGGGTCCAGCTGACACTGCAGAAGAACTTATCTTCCACCAGCTGGTTTTCCCATCCCAAGCTGCAGAAACGTGCAGCAAGATGTTTTTAATCAGCCAGAATTTTGTACTGAGCCAGGTACAATACTGGGAAGCTGCAACAAAATCAGCTCCTTTTCTAGATTATAAATGCTGAGGAAGTTCTTAGGCATCCCCTTGTGAGAGGATAATACAGTGGATGCATTGTCATCCTCAGCTATTCAGAAAGCGTTGCACCTGGGTCCTGTCTTTACAGAGCCCCCAGATAAGACAGTGATAAAAAGAGATGAGTGTATGTTTTCGTGTGTGTAATAGCCTTGCTTTCAAGGCATTAAATCTGCCTCCTTGTGAAGAATTTCTTAAGAGCTATATGTCAGTTTATTATTTTTCGCTTCAACTCTGGATACTCACTGACTGACTACTTCCACCTATTTGTTCCAGAAGGATGGCAGCTTTATTTAGGTGATAATAGGAGCACTGTGCTGTTTTATGAGGCTGTAATCGAATTCCCAAGTGGGTGAATACTTTCCAAGGCCGTGTAGTTTATCCTGATGATCCAAGGAACTGAATTACTGACCAGAAAAATAGTGGTGTTCGTGCTCAGGTTGTTATGCTCCAACTCGCCGGTATTTGGGCTAAATAAACATTGAAGTATTTGTGATATGAGAAAGAATAGCATGGGGAGGGGGTGGGAATGACAGTGAAGAGCAGACTGGAATAAGGAGCTAGAACTGGGGATATTTTGTTGCTTGCTTCTTAATTATTTCACTAACTTCTTGAGGATATTCCCCATCTTTCAGACAAGGGCTGCACCTTCATCTAGACTCCCCAGGCTCTGGTTTAGATAACAGCTAAATAATTTCTACCAGCCCCAAGAGCTGAGAGGTAAAGGGTATCCACAACTGGCAGAGTCCAATCAATAGTGGAACATCCCATGGGATAAAATGCTCCATCTCCAGGTTCAGGGCACCTTGTACACAATGTGGCACAGTCTGGCTCTGCTTTTTTTTCTCTGCTTTGATTTGTTGTCCTGCTTGCTTTTGAAAGGGATCTTGAATTGATTTTTCTGTTTTAAATGTTAGGGATTTGATACAAATGTGCAGCAAATAAACAGCTACCTGATGGCTGCATGTGCAAGGTGAACTTTGCAGCACTCAATACTGCTGGGGTGTGTACAGTGCAGTGCAGGTCTGGGGCCATAGTCTTTAATTAGAGGCATGTTTGTTGCTTGACAAAAAGTGCACCCAGCAAAACAAGCTAGGAGTGAGGCCAGGCTTTTGCAGTGGAAACATGAATTCACTGACTCTCCTTGTCTATTAATGTATGTTACAAACTGCAAGAAATACACTGCTGAGAAGTTCTGCTCCCTGTCTAGCTCCAAGGCTTTGTGCATCTCTGCTGGCAATGTTTGCTTGCGCAAGCCCGAGAGGAGCTAGTTTGGATTTGCTATATAAAAAGCAGCTCACCTGAAGCTTTGCAGAGATGGCAAGTGTACCTGAGGGCTGGCTTATTTCACAACACTGGTGGAGGATGTTATCTGCTTTTCTGCAGGCTGTTGGTGTAGTGTCTCGCTCTGATGCCTGCCAGGCATAGACATCATCCATCACCTCTGTGCTGACCTGAGTGTAGGATACTAGGACACTCCTTCTAGGCATAGGGGGGATCCTGGGAACTGGAGGTTAGATGGTTACTTCTCAGCCCCAGCTCTTGGAATCAGGTGAATTTCGAGAGGCTGGGGAGGGGTTGCCCTCAGGCCACTACAAAGAGAGATGCAGTTCATGTTTCAGCCCAAAGGTTCAGGTCAGAAGGGAGAAAATCTGTAGCTGTCACCAGATGTGCTCAACACCTTGAGGAGAGCCGGCAATGAACAAGGCTCCATTTTGTGAGTCTGCAGATCACTGAAATAATAATTAAAATTACAATTCATTTAAAAAAAAAAGATAAATATTGCCTCTTCCAGTATACTTAGATGTTAATTTCTGGTTTGAGCATGCAGACTCCTTTTTCCCTCAGATTAATTAAATCATAGAATCATAAAATGGTTTTGGTTTGAAGGGACCTTAAAGATAATGCACTTCTAATCCCCCTAACACGGCAGGGACACCTCCCACTAGACCAGATTGCTCAAGGACCCATCTAACCTGGATTTGAACACAGCCAGTGATGGAGCATCCACAAATTCCCTGGGCAACCTGTTCCAGTGTCTCACCACCTTCAGAGTGAAGAATTTCCTTATTTCCAATCTAAATCTACCCTCTTCAGTTTCAAATCATTGCCCCTCATTTTATCACTACAAGCCTTTGTAAAATGTCCCTCCCCAGCTTTCTTGTAGGCTCCCTTCAGATATTGAAAGGCTGCAGTAAAGTGTCCCTGCAGCTTTCTCTTCTCCAGGTTGAGCAATCCCAGCTCTTTCAGCCTGTCCTCAGAGAAGAGGTGCTCCAGCCCTCTGATCATCTTTGTAGCCCTCCTCTGGACCCGCTCCAACAGGTCCATGTCCTTCTTGTGTTGGGGGTTCCAGAGCTGGACACAGTACTCCAGGTGGGGTCTCATAAAAGCAGAGTAGAGGGGCAGAATCACCTCCCTCAACCTGCTGGCCACAGTTCTTTTGATGCAGCCCAGGATATGGTTGGCTTTCTGGGCTGCATTCACACATTGCTGGCTCGCATTGAGCTTTTCATCAACTAGCACCCCCAAATCCTTCTCTACGGCGCTGCTTTCAGTCAATACTCTACCCATCCTGTATCTGTGCTTGAGATTGTCCTGACCCAAGTGCAGGACCTTACACTTGGCCTTGTTGAACTTCATGAAGTTGGCATGGGCCCACCTCTCAAGGCTGTCCAGGTCCCTCTGGATGGCATCCCTTCCCTCCAGAATGTCAACGGCACCACACAGCTTGGTGCTGTCCGTGAAGTTGTGGAGGGTGCACTCAATCCCACTGTCCATGTCGCTGACAAAGATGTTAAAGAGCACCAGTCCCAGTACTGACCCCTGAGGAACACCACTCATTACTGGGCACCACTTGGACATTGAGCCATTGACCGCAACTCTTTTGAGTGTGACTATCCAGACAATTCCTTGTCCACCAAGGGGTCCATCCATCAAATCCATGAGACCAAGATGGCATGTAGGACAGTGTCAAAAGCTTTGCACAAGTCCAGATAGATGACATCAGTTTCTCTTCCCTTGTCCACTGATGCTGTTACTCTGTCATAAAAGACCGACAGGTTTGTCAAGCATGATTTGCCCTTGGTGAAGCCATGATAGCTGCCATGTTTGCTAAGCGCTGACATCTCTTAGGTCCTGTTGGAGTTAATATGAAAAAGCAATCAATAATTTTACTGTCTTTACTGTTTAGTCATTATTTAATAGCATTTAGCAGAAATATCAACCTGAAAAGCATTACTGACTGAAAAATCTCCATGTTAAAATTCTTACCTGTGTAAAATACATGAAGGTATTTCCTTACATCTCAATTCTGTAAAGCAGTTAAATAAATGTCACTGACAGTGGGACTAAAACCAGGTTTAAATATGACCTGTCTTCCATACTCACATCAGTGTAGTTGTAGCTTCTGTTTAGACCAGATGTTCTTGTTTGGACAGTATTGTGCTGTTCACTCATATTTACCTGAGTGTTTGAGTCCATACCAGCGAACCCAATACTGATTTGTCCTAATGTGTTTATTGTGACCCTTTTGGTCAACATCCAACTTCAGTTTTCTTACCGAAACTGTAAGATCTGATCTCCCTGATGCTAAGTAAGCTTTGCCAGGGTACTCCGATGTTGTGCTGGAGAGAGGATGTGTGCCCAGTCACCGGACATGCTGTTGACTTTATCTTCTGCTGATGGCTCATGAATACCTTTCAGACAAGCAGTAGTCTTCCAAATGCTTGCCTAAGAATGCTTTAGAGGAAATTTTTTTTTTTTTTAATGTTTTTATGAAACTAAGCGATTAGTTCAGGAACTAATTAAACTTAGTATTTGTTTTTCTAGGGTAGCATGGGAATCATTAATTTGAAGATAGGATTCATTTATCTCTGGGTGACAGATCTACGTAACTGACGTGCAGTTCTGGGGGAAGATGCAGGTGCTTATTCAAATAATAGTCACGGAGAGAAGATATATACATTACTTATCCTGCAACAGCTGCACTCAGATTTAATAAAGAATTTCTCTGCCTAGAATAAGGTAAATAAACTCTCTTGCTCCAAGGGGTGTTTTTGGCACGGTACTTTCCACATGCCTGAGAAGCATATCTTCTGATACCCAGTGCCACTGGTGATTGCAAAGCATGTGTGAGGAACAAGTCTTGCTTGTTTAGAGGGATGAAAGAAGATGTTGGCAGTAGCTAGAAGCTGTCCTGAATTGGTATTCATCACCACTCCAGTCCTTTTTCCACTGACCTTGCCACTGAGTCAGTAGTTAAATACACTGTCTCAATGGTGAGGCAAGAGCTGTCAGTGGTGGCCCCAGTCAGCCCCAGTGTTATTAGTCTGTGTCAGAAAGCCTTCTACCAGGCAAGTGAGGGTGACAACCACGTGGTAATATTTATAGAGATACATACTTTGTGACAAATGACCACTGCCTCAGAAATGAAAGCTGAATAATAAGTAAACCTTCATCTTAAAATAGAAGTAAAAGGGATCACACAGGTATGCAAGCAAATGATAAAAGTAAACCTGAAAAGAATGGGCTCCATGGAAAAAGAAGACCTTCTAGTGCATGATTTTTTGGCAGAAGGGAGAGATTAAGAAGATGGTAGGGAGCTGGCTGGTGGCTGTCACAGCAGCTGGGAATGTTAGGGCCACACTGCAGACCCTGTGCCCCTGCATGGACTATGAGCTATGCCTGTTTCCAAGAGATACTCAGGCTGAAATGCCCTTGGTCTCAACAAACTGAGCCCAAGGTCTGGGGTTTTCAGTATGTTTTGAGGATGAAGTCACCTCCGGCTTAGCTTCCCCGTATGTATAATGCACTGGAACAGGTTGCCCAGAGAAGTTGTGGATGCTCCATCCCTGGAAGTGTTCAAGGTCAGTTTTTACAGGGTTTTGAGCAATGTGGTCTAGTAAAAGATGTTGGACTAGATGATTTTTGAAGGTCTCTTCCAACTCAAACATTCTAAGATTCCCTGGTGTTGTCTGTGTACAGATATGTAACCTGTGGATGTCCAGATACCTGGAAATGAGACTCCATGGGTGCTTCATGCCAGCTGGCTTAGGAGGAAACAAATCCCTTTGGGCATGCCTGCCTCTTTCCACTAAGTAGAGGCAGGACCAAGTGGATGAGCTTGGACTTTACCATACACAGGTCACAGATGTGAATGGATAAGGAGAGGGCCCTTCCCCCCCGAACTCTGAAGGGTACCTGTTTCTCTCCTCTGTCAGATGGAGGGACTTAATGTTTTGGCTATTGATTTTCCACCCCCTGAGCTGTAAGCACATAGTATGTCCTCTCCTGAGAAGATGGATTTCATGTGTGGTTGCAATGAGCCTCACAATCTGGTGGACTGGATTGCAGAGGGGTGTCTTCAGCTTGCCATCTCACATGAATCTTCATCATGGAAGAAAACCACAATTTTCTAATGGAAACAACACTGTAAGCAAGACGGGAAAAATTATCAGAATTACCTGCATTTATGAGCCCTTTTGGGTGTCTGAATAATCTCAGATTATGAAAAGCTACGGCAGATTATTTGAAAACGGATCCTGTGAGTAGATAAGGGGCTTTCTAATCATCTCTTAATTTGTTGCTATGGTGGGTAGATATGTCTCTGTAAATTTTAAAGGACAGAGGTAATATTGAACAGACAGTGTTAAAACATCTGGATCAACAAGACACAGCGAGGGCTTCATGAGTCATACACATCCTTCTACAGCTCTCTCCTCTGGGTTCATCTCGCAATGTTTGTTTAAACCATTATGGTGCATTATCCTTAGGTAAATGGAGAATATATGGTATCCTTTGATGTGGGCTTGCTTGGGTGCAACAGAGACGAATTCTTAGTTGTGTCAGTTTTTAACTACATATGTAGCTTAGTGATTATTGAGTATTAGGAATGAGGAATATTAGGAATGTTTGTCAGTTCAGGAGCAGGTTCCACAAGTGGTGCAGATATCTCTCCAGCAGCTGTCATCCTGCGGGCTGCCACTCACTTTAATCTCCCTGTCACCTATATTTCTCAGGCATTTGGCAGTCCCTCAATTTCACTGCCAAAGATTATGTGCTTCAGATGTTTCATGAAGAAATTCTGTAGTTTGGTTACCTTCGGTTACCTGCACCTATGTTGACACACTGGAGTCTTTGTCTTCTTCCCTTGTGATGTTTCCCTGTCTATTTATTTAATTTAATTTTATCTCAGAACTTTTGATACTTTTTTCAAATCCTGTATGCCTAATCTTTGTACCTATTTTCTTGTAACTCACCAAGCTCGCTCTTTTCAGCTCGAGAAAGGGCTCCTGTCATCCTTCCCAGTTCCCTTCTTGCTACTCTCCAATGCCCAAAGCCAAATCCTAGGACAGTCCTCTCCCTTGACCTGCCCTGCACTCTCCCATCCAGCAGGGTCCCAGCATCACCTGGCTCATACAAGTGCATCAACCCCTAAAATGGGGTGTTTTCCCCTGTGAGTGTGTGCAAAGAGGGTGGGATGCTCCCTGAGGACTGGGGATGGGGGCAGAGCCTGAGGCACCCCAACTCTCAGGTACAACGTGCTAAGTCTTGTTCTTAAAGTTTTTTACACTTTTATGTCTTCACAATTCCGTTCTATTAAATATAATCTTAATATATAGAATACATATAGAGGAGATATATAGGATATTTTATATTCTTTTTTTGCCTAATTTAGCAAGGCACATTAATACAATTCAGACTCCGTAAACTAAGTTACCTGAAGATAATGATGACCCAGAGGACACTGTAAAAATCCACTAAAGCGCCCTGCAGATATACTTTAAAAAATGGCCATAAAATCAAAATCCACACCTTTTTTTAACCAAACTTTTCATATAGAAATAAGAATCAACTTACAGATGAGACAGGACAAACCAGGTCCATCATGCCAAGGGCTCTGTGTTGAAGTCACAGAATCGTATAAAGGTAGGTGTTGTAAGGGACCTCTGGAGATCATCAAGTCCAACTCCCTCCAGAGCAGGATCACCCAGGGCAGGCCACACAGGAATGGATCCAGGCAGGTCTTGAAAGGCTCTAGAGAGGGAGACTCCACAACCTCTCTGGGCAGCCTGTACCAGGCTTTGTTGCTCTTACAGGGAAGAAGTTTTTCCTCACGTTGAGGTGGATCTTCCTGTACTCCAGTTTGTGACCATTATCTTTCGTCCTATCACAGGGCACAACTGAAAAGAGACTGGCCCCTTCTACTTGACACCCACCCTTCAGATATTTGTAAACATT